>CAUYRT010057116.1:0-54389 GCA_963574885.1 Lepilemur ruficaudatus | reverse complement strand
TCATGACCAGAGGAGAGAGGAGTGCACTGTTCCCATTTTGTGGGGCCCCAGTAGAGAAGATAATTTGGGGTGGCATGAGAACAAGGTATCAAATGACATCAAAACATTGTGGGAAGAATGTTTCTTTATCAACTCTCATCTACTCAATTTGCTTATGTCGAGGAGAGAGTCTCCCTTGAGTGCTAGAGAAACTTTAACAGCTCTGTAACATTTCTAAATCAGTCTTTGAAACAAAGAAAGAGCAAGCTTCAGGCACAGAGACTTCAGCCAGTAATGGTGTCCAGCCAAAATATAATAGTGGTGCTTTGCTTTTGTTTATTTATTTACTTATTTATTTTGGTTGGGTTTTTTTTTTTTTTTTTAAGACAGAGTCTCACTCTGTTGCCCGGGCTGTAGAGTGCCGTGGCGTCAGCCTAGTTCACAGCAACCTCAAACTCCTGGGCTCAAGCGATCCTTCTGCCTCAGCCTCCCGAGTAGCTGGGACTACAGGCATGCACCACCATGCTCGGCTAATTTTTTTCTATATATTTTTAGTTGGCCAATTAATTTCTTTCTATTTATAGTAGAGACGGGGTCTCGCTCTTGCTCAGGCTGGTCTTGAACTCCTGACCTTGAGCAATCCACCCGCCTCGGCCTCCCAGAGTGCTAGGATTACAGCGGTGGCATGAGCCACCGCGCCCGGCCTAGCACTTTAAACACAGCCGGTTGGAATTGAGATGTGCTATTAAGTACAAAATACGCACGGGAATTGGAAGACTTAGTACGAGAAAAGAATATAAAATATCTCAATATTTTTGGCATAATAACAGTTTGGATGCACTGGATTAAGTAAACTAGATGATTAAAATTCACTCCACCTGCTTCTTTTTGCATTTGCTAACGTGGCTACTAGAAAAATTTAAACTTGACCTGTGTGGCTTGTGTTACATTTCTGCTGGATGGTGCTACTCTAGATACCAGAATCCAGAAAGTGACTAAGACTCAAACTCCGCGGTGAAGCGTTTTTTTCAGTACTCCCCCAGAGAACTGGTTCCACTCACTGCTCTGCTGCCAGCGCCATCCGGATTTTCCAAGGCCATGCCCGGGGCGCGGCCCACGTGGTCCTCCCGCCGGGCAGGCCTGCACCGGAGGCTGCGGTGGAGGAGGTACCCGGGTGGCGGACGCCAGGGGCGGCCGAGCGGCCCAGGCGCAGCGGAGCCCGCTGGGGGAAGTCCCCGGGCGCGGAAACAGGTGGCGCGCCGGCCGCTCGCAGCTGCGGGGCCCGCGGCGCCCACGCCCGCCTGGGCGCAGCCGGGCCGGCGACGCGCTTCCTGCTCGGGAAGGGCCCGGGCAGGGCCGGCCTTAGCGGCCCCGCAGCTGCCTGCTTCGATTTTAGCGCGCCTGCTCCGAAGAGAGTTTGAAATGTAAATTATTCAGAGCAGGGGAATTTACGTTTCGGAAAGCAAGCTGGACAAGTACTGGCATGATCCTTGCCGAATTCTTCCGTTGAACCCTCGCCGTTCAACGTCTGTCCCGGCGCGGTGGCTCACGCCTGCAATCCCCGCACTCCGGGGCGCCCAGGCGGGAGGATCAGTGGAGCCCTGGAGTCCAGACCTGCCCGAGCGAGAGCGAGACCCCGTTTCTACAAAAAATAGAAAAACGAGCTGGGCGTGGCGGCGCGCGCCTTTAGTCCCAGATCCGCGAGAGGCTGGGGCAGGAGCATTGCCCGAGCCTGGGAGTTCCAGGGGGCGGTGAGCTGGGATTGTACACTCGCGCCTGGCTGACAGGGCCGGGCCCTGCCTCTAGAAACTTTTTAAATAATGAGAAAATCAAAGTCTGTGAACTGGGCTGAGCGTGGTGGCTCACACCTGTAACTCCAGCACTTTGGGAGGTGGAGGCGAGAGGGTCGCCCAGGAGTTCAAGACCAGCCTGGGCAACAGAGCGAGACTCCTGTCTCTATAAAATATATATATATGTATGTATTTGTTAAAGTCTATGAAATGTGAACATTTACTCCTTCCCTTGACTGGAGAGATACTAATTCCGTCAGCACCAAGGAACGGGATCTATGATATAAATGAACAGCATTCCAAATTCACTTATTTCTAAGATAGTATTAAATATTTAGACAGTGGAAAATTATTCTCTTTATTAGTTCAGTATCTTTCATTCTGCATTTACAGAGCACAACCTACTTGGATTTTGTTAGTGAAAATCATTTTTTAAAACTACAAAGATTTAACCATAATACGTAAAACTTAGTTGCAGTAGGCAAATTTTGTTTTTAAATTTAACCCTAATAAATTGTATGAAAGTATATACAACACAGTAATTAGTTAGACACAGCACTTAAGTGATGATTGCTGAATAAATGCTGGTTATGCAAAATTTTGTTTGGTCCAATTTTTAACAAGAGTGAATGATTTGTTTCCTTAATAGATTTTTTTCCTGGTCTCACAGTGAGAATAGGTACAAATGGACTTTGTATCTTGTCCAAATAACCGTAATCCCCAGTTTATGCACCGAGGCAAATCTGACTTCAAAAGGGTTTGTGACTAACACTGACCTATGGGGCTAAAACTATGCTTACCTTGTAGGAAAATGTAATAGATAGAATGGATAATAATTTAAAGTACATTATTCAAGGAGGAAATAAAACTCATAACAAAATCCGTAAAATTCCATGCTCCATCAAGTCTTCTTTTCAGTGTTCAAATGACCAAGTATTCTCTCTCCAATTCATTTAATAGCAAACCACCATTTTCTAAAATGACTTATCATTAATCAAGTAGGAGTGAATCCAAGGGAAACCACTGATTCAGTTATAACATGTGCCTTAAATCACACTGCATAAATCCTCACAATGGAAGCATCTAAGTTTCAAAATACCAAAATAAAAAACTACCCTTAAGTCCCACCCTCCATGTAAGATGGGAAAGTGGGAAATGCTGTCTGCTCACTGGCATTCAGTAAAATGATGCACTGTAATTTCTAGATTTCGGGATACACTCATCTAGCAGAGGTGGCTTGTCAAGCCTGAGGTTTTCAACCTGCTCACCACCAGGGGGATGGGGCTGATGCCCACAGCCTGCAGGCCACCATGGCATTCCTGGCACCTTGATAGACCCACCCCACTCTCCCTAACTCAAGTATGCACTTCACAATGCAAAAAGGTGAGAAAGACACTATTATAGGAATAAACCTGAAACCTGCTCTACACCTGCAGAAAAAGTGCAACACTCACAACAAGTACCATCACAAACTATGTGTAAGACCCCTCACAAATGGCTAAAATGTTCTAGTTGAGAAATCCAATGGAACTCCCACCATCAAAAGTTGCTGTCATGTAAATACCACGGTTGTTTACACCTATAAATATTCCTGAGAGGAGGTCACATTTTAAGCTGCTAAAAACTTAACATGAACTGTTGCTTCTTTCAGGGTTGAGCTGATAACAGCAAGGAAAAAATAAGAGGTGAGTCGTCACCCCAGAGAGCTGGGAAAGCTCACAGAAGAGGAGGAGGGATGTGGACGGGGATCAGAGCCCACGAAAGTTCACAAATGCGACACGGCAGGGCCTAACAGAAAGGGGGCATCGCTTTTAAAAACAAATTCGCCCCCTGGAAATTATGTTGGTTGGTTCTTTAGGACATATATGGTTGTATTTAAAGTATTTATTTACTTACTAGTTACTACTAGGCCTAGCTTTCTTGTGAGACAAAAACTACATCGGAAGAACAAAACTAATGTGCTCACTGCCACAGAACAGGCTAGTAAGATAGGAGATAGTTTATAGAATTTTTATTATTCAAATGAGTCTCATTTCAATTCAGATGCTTTAAAGAAGGTTCTGTTCTGTTACTTTGACACAGCACAGAATCTGTAAATAGTTTATTCCAATGAAGTACTCCACCCAAATGAAAGCATAATGTGCAAGTATTTATTTTAATTACTCCTATTCCAAGGTCCTTATTTTTGGAGAACAGCAAGGCATTTCAGTACCCACTCTTTCCATTCCTTAAAGGCTTCAACAGGTTTTGGCAGATTCCCCTTATCCTTACGACTATGTTTTGGAGTTACTCCGGGCGTGTCAGCAGATTCATCATCGATCCATCTCACTAGTGCCTTGAAACACAGAAAAGATTCATGTTTTAACAAACGCCAGCAAAATAATTTTAAGCAAGGGGAAAACACTGGCCTCTAGATCAGTTTCTCTAAACCTTTGATTTGTATTACCCATAAAGATGCTGCATTCGATAAAAGATGGTTATGAATATGAAAGAGCACATGAGGTACCGAGTGAAACAGCATGTACCAAATACACACAAACTTTAGTTACAAATTATGGTCAAAAGTATGTATAGAAAAGAAGACGATAAAGAAGTACGCCAATTCTTTCACTTTTTAAAAGGGTGGTAGGATAATTATTTTCTTTTCTCAACCTGTTAAATATTCCACAAGGCCTTACATTGCACTTTTAATTTGCTGTGTATGTATACACATATGTAAGTGTACACGGCAGACATATGTATATGAAGATACGTGGAGACATTTATGTGCAGCCGCTGAACAGTCATGCCCGCGAGCAGCCACGTGCAAGCATACTGATGAGTTTGTGGGCATGTGTGGGCACACACACACATACCGAGATTAGGTAGTTTCCTTATCACTTCTTAAAGAAAATCATTCTTTCCTCCTAATGAACATCATATTTCTGTCTCATATTTGGAAAGATAAATCACGTCCACATATTTATAGGGTTTTACAAAATGAACTTTGCCACACATATCAACATTTTTTCTGTTCTGCAGAGTCAAGCTCTCTTGCCCTAAATGGCTGAAAAACAGAGAAACTTTTTCCACTGTTTCTCGTTATACTTTAAGTATAAATCACTCAAGGGCAAGTTTAAGTTTTTAAGAACGGTATTTCTTTGCAAGCTTTTTTTGTTTTTTAAACCACAGCTTCCTGCTTATCTTTACACTAATTTCCTTTGATAAATTACAGTTCTAGAGAAGGGTCTAATAGAAAATGTCAGTTTGCTACTTAGGTAACCACTTCCCTCCTTTTTAGCACCCCCCTCCCATTTACTTTGTATCTTTCTGCAATGCTGAAGCCAATAGCGCACTGCAACTTTCGTAAGCAGATAGGGCAAAGGTTGAGAGGGCGCCGGTCAGCTTCTTCCAAGTGGTTGGAGCCTTGCATTAGGCATGTGAGCCACTGGCAGTGTCGCAGTCCAAATATGTGTCCAATCTCATGGGTTAAAGTCTGCAAGACAGTCACGTTGAGGGCGTTACAGCACCACCATCATCAAGTTACACATCTCTTCTTTCTCTTGCTTTTCCAAGAGACAGTTTTACAGAAATCAACTCCCTTACCATTATCACCAAAACTTCACTCTGCCCAGACCTTCAAAGACTTAATTAATCCATCATTTTCCCAAATGTCTTACTGCCTTCCTTAGTATACTTAAATATTTCCCTTGGACCAGGGTATCTCAAGCTCAATTCCACTGACATGTTGCACAGATAATTCTGTGCTGTTGGGGGACTGTCCTGTACATTGTAGTCCTGTGCGCTAGATGCCAGAATTCCCTCCCCAGTTATAACAATCAAAAATGTCTCCAGACATTGCCAAATGTCCCCTAAATGGCAAAATACCCCTGGTTGAGAATTCTTGCTCTAGACTAGGGTACTTGTTATAATTCAGATTCTGTAACCTTCTTCCTCTAGAGATGCTGATTCAGTAGGTCTGGGAGGAGGGGTGCCTAATCTGCATGTTAGTGAGCACATCAGGAGATGCTGATGCAGGGGGCCCATGGAACACACTTTTGAAATCGCAGTTCTAAGAGGTGTAGTTATGAAACCCCAACAAACAGTCCTCGTGGAAGCAGAGCTACTTTTGCTGAAGGAAAGGCCTATGTCTCTGGCTACAGAGAAAGCGGGTAAGGGGGAGACGGGATTTCTAAAGAGCAGGGGAGGAGGAGATGTCAGGAACTGTCAGTAAAACTATAGTCAACGGTAGCCTGGCACCCAAAGAAGGCAGGCCCGTTATCCTTGAGAGGCCGGAGAGCTGGGGTTCTCCAAAAACCTCGGGAAGGCGGATTTAGGTGGTGACTACAGCAGCTTGAAAGACGTTACCTATTCATACCAAAATCTAGGAATTAAGCGAACGGTGAAAGCATGGGTACAGCCAAGGCTGTCTATAACTAGCAGGACAAAAAACTGGAACCAGTATTATAAATTTCAATATGAAGGTATCCATTTAAATTTTGTTTTTATTGATAATTTCAGTCAAGTACTAGGCACCAAAATTATACAAATGCTACAAACTCATCCATAACAGTACCTTAAGGATTGATAATATACAATTTAAGCAATTAAGATCTCTCTTTTTAAAAATGGCCCTTTAGGATTTTTTCAACAACTCACCTTACAGGATCGAAGCAGCAAAACACTAGTTATTTCAGGAATGTAATAGTTATCAAAAATTGAATAGTCACTTGAAGACGTTTTCTGGAGCTTCTTCAGTTTGCCCTCGTAGTGCAAGCTATAAAAATCACTGCCATACCTGGCAAAGCTGAATATCCCCACACCTACAAAAAGAGGACCAGCAACAACAGAATGAGAGTAAGATTCCCAAAGACCAAACAAGGGCCTGCCAGAACATCTGGTCCCTGAGTACACATCTGCATTACTGCGTTCACACTGTCTAATACACGTAAGGTTCACAACACAAGGACTTTCGCCCCAAATTTCACCATCAAAACCATCTGCTGCTTCTACCCAATTTGCCCTGCCCTGTAAAACTCAACAGATTTGAGGTCAAATCTTGAGAAACTGGAAGTTTCAGAGAGTTTTTCCCCACAAAAGAGGTCTTCTTTTCAAAGAATCAAGTACTCAATCAAACACTCCAAAAAGAGCCATGAGAAACAATCACATGAACAACAGGCAGTTCACTCTTCGAGAGCAGAATTAAAACAGCTGTTACACATGCATTGGGACGGGCTGCTGGCCTTTCCTCATGCCATGCTACCGAGGGCAAATGCCCTGCCCGCTGCCCCAACGTCCGGGAGACCATGTTCTGGACCACGCCTTTAGACAGAATAACTTCCTCCCCTCCTCCCACCCCCTTTTTAAAGAACAGCACAGCTTTATTATGTGGCTAGTGTCGGGTGACCAGAATAAACACCCTTGAAGCTGACTTCCTGTGTTATATTTAGAGCCATAGCAACCATTTCTGCATGCATGGAGAACACGGTTTGATGCACAGGTCACTCTATAGGGGACTGCTTTATAACTCGACTTGTTTAAATTATCACTTTTATTTATGCCTCCCTTTCAGATGTTAAAGTAATAATCAATTTTTTTGGAAGGAAAAAAACTCATAGATTTGCCCAATCCAACTTGATTCAAAAAGAATGTTCCCCACCCTACCCTCAGAAAGTGTAAACTGGTATTTGAAATTTAGGGAAAGACGGCATTCTGGAAGTTAAAAAATTCAATCTATTCATGTATCACAAGTGATCCCCCTCTGGCCAATGGAGTGTGGGCATATTTCACTACAATAATACCTTGGGCAAGAATATTTCTTTCTTCTAATAATGCTATAATTAAGAAGATTAATTAATTAATAGAAGATTATTTTCTTTAGTAATAAATCTTTCTCAATTTAAAAAATGTCAATTTTTGCAAATTTGAAGAAAACAAGATCACTTATGGTAAGATATTGTCTTATTGCATGGCAGAGCAATCCTGTTTCTTTACTATGTACATCTCTTCTTTTGTCATGTAATATTTCTTACCAAAAAAGGATTAAAGTAGAAACAGTATGGGGAAATGTTTCCTGACCTCCTTAAATGCATAAATTAGCTAGCAATATCTAGACAAATAAACAAATTGGTTTTAAATTATGTTTAATGTTTTCCTCTCTATTGGATTAATTAATAAAAGGGGAAACTTCTGATAAAAAGCTAGCAGTGACCCAAGTCTCTAAGAAAGTGGTAGGGTCATCAGAATGGGGGAATGAGGGTGACCACAGGGAACCTTATGTAAATGGAAAATTGAGGATGAAGGAGTAGGTAGGAAGAGGCTCTATAACCCCACAGTCCTCACCTCTAGTCGGAAGAACATTTGCCAGAAAAGTCCCCACTGCCACACAAATCCTGAGGCTAATGTAACATCCAGACAGACCACAAATTCTCAGTACAGTCCCTGGTACTTACTCCCCAGCCCCAGAACACTAATGAGCCACTCCTCTTAGTTCACTGGCCTTTTCCCTTCCAAGCCTGTCTTAGACCCTGAGGGATAAAGTTGGAGAAGTAAGAGCAAAAATGGAGAGGTAGGGAGGAGAGAAATAGAGAGATGGAAAAAAGAAAAAAAATACGTAAAAATATGACCTCTTTCCAGATCCTAGCCTAATAATATCATGCAGAGTTCTAAATGAGTCAATGTTTATCATATCTCAAATGAAAGATTGAAGATGACTTTTTAAAAACAAAGACAAAACACAAGTGTCATAAGACACAGGACAAGAAAAAAGCATACACTTATTTAAATCAGTCTATGGCTATTCCATCTACGCAAGACTGCTATGAAAGGTCAAGAGTTGACAATTAACATGTTGTTAGTTCCAACTGTATCTTTAATTTCTTTAATTCACTTTGCTACTGAATCACTGACATTTCCCAGCTGCTGTGCTGAATGCTTATGTATGTGCCAGGCACATATACACACTTTTTATGTATAGGCATTTTTATGTAAATTATCTCTAAACAACTCTGTGAAATAGGTATTATTACCTTCAAGGTCACATAGGTAGTGAATGGCCAACCGGGGAGGAAATCAGATCATCAGAATCTACCAACAGCACACTTCCCACTATGGTATGACACATCACTGAAAATACTATACTATTTTAAGTATCAAAATTATTATCGGTTGGAATTTTTTCCCTCTTTTAACATCTTCAAAAACTCTCAAGTTGAGGAAGCTTCTAAGAACAATGTGAAAAAGGAATACCATCTGTCAAAGAGGCCTGTCCAAAGACAAAATTCCAGGAGTCTCTTGGGTAAAGATCAATCATTGTTATACCCACAACACAGAAGGCATCTTCAGGTTTCTTCTTTTTTAAGTACTTCAAGATGTCCCCTATTTAGGAAAAAGAAATGCAGGTTATGTGTATATATTATATACATCTACTACCTTTACTCAATTCAAATTGTAAAGGTGTTTACTCACCTGCATGAATCTGTAGGTTTTGTGTGTTATCATTGACTCTAAAGGAACACCTTGTTGCGGAAACAGGAACTGGTTCTAGGAGTTTTACTGTCAAGCCATAGAAAAAAGCTTCACAGTAGCCTTTAAGCCATTTAATATATTCTTCACTGATAATTCTGGTGTTTCCTAAAGATCCTATAATATGGAAGAAAATATAAAGACAGAATTTAAGGTAATTAAAATATTCAGTGTTTACCTCAGTCTATAAATTAGAAATTTGAAATTAGAAACAAAACCAACTTTAAATGTTCACTATACTTTTTTCATTCACTGATGTCAATATGAATTAAAAAGAAACAAAATGCTCCCTTTTAAGTCAGTTTGGCTACAAAACTTCTATCACTGCAATGAATATCAAAAAACCATCATAAAACTGCCCACCTGAATCAGACCAACAGCCCAAACTATTCCTGACAACAGTACCATTGCGAAACCAAACCAAAACCAGCATATTAGCAATATATACCAATGGACAGTATGTAAATACTGCGCTTCTCTGGAGAGGGTGTCTTTCTGTAAGGATCACTGAAAAACTGTTCAAAGTCTTGGGGAGCCTCGGGATGAGAGGTGATCCAATCTGATTGTGAATGCAAGGTAATGGGTCCAAAGAGACCACTGGTTGGCTGGAAGGCTTCATTCATAAAACGCTGTTCCCCGGCATCTAATTTTTCATACTGTGACACAAGCACTGGGTTCTTTGAGATGAGAGCTGTTTTCAGTGTTTGTTCAGAGTGCCGTATCGTTTGCATCTACCAAAAAAACACACGTAGTCAAATACAAAATGCATATCCATACTGGGGACTTTACCTATCCTCCATAAACATTTCTGATTTCTCCGTAGAATGGAATAACTGATTGCAAATGCCTTAGAATGGTCAACCTTAGAGTGGGTTCCCGTTTCCAAACAGTTTCTTGGGGAGGGTATCAAAGAAATTGAAAAGAAAATCATGAAATCCATTCCTCCGTCTCATATGGAATATACTCCCATTATCAAAACTAGTGGTGACTCTAAGAGCACGACCTGATATCCAATTTCCTTCTGTCATTTGGGTACTAACAACAATATTATGAATTAACTCATTAGAGCCACATGAAAAATACTCATCCTGTCCAGTGTGACTCAAAAATCTTCAATATCAAACAAAAACAGAACTAACCTAAGTCCTGCCATTTCTGTAATTTAACTGCAGGCTGACAAGATATATATCTCAGGCACTGAAGTTTACCACCTCAAAGTCATGTCACACTAGGGAAGACATCAAATGACTAATCAAAAGCCAGACTCACAATGACAGATCTCTTCCATTCACATCGTGTTCCTATGCAGAGCTTTCATCCTTCCATTTGAATGGGTCAGAAAGATGTTCCACCACGAGGTTTTCTGAATTAGGGAAAAAACTGAATATCTGGATCATCCGTCATATTTTCTAATTATCTAGATTTTTCCAGTTTAATGATAGACATTTGATGGGAAAACTTAAACTAATGACTGTTCTGATTGAACCTCTGAATTCCAGGGTTGAAGAGGGTGGCAGAAATTCCAGATCAAAGGTTTCTATAGTCAGAGTTCTGACACGAGCACAGGATTATCCTCACTACTATACAACTGGGTTGAAATTTGACTTCTCCTACAGGGCAAAATACAAAGATGTACCCTCCTGAATTCTACCTACCTTCGCTAAAAAGTAAGGCTCCCATTGAAGTTTTTACCTTACAAGGAGGGGCATGTCTGGGCCTGGCTAGAGAAGTGTTGTGGAGGGTGCCTTCACCCTAATATAAAAAAAGGCAGTGTGAAAGGTCAGGAGTCTTCCTCAAGCCTCCCAGGTCTATTCTGGGTTGAGCCGCGAGAGAAAACGGGTACCGGAGGCAGAATAGGGTCACTGCAATGGGTTGGAGAGCTGGGATGCTTTGGTCCTAAAACCAGAACATCTCGGGCAAAACGGGACGAGGTGGTCACTCAAACTGGTTGCCTATAGCAACTTGCATTTGAGGCTCTCCCCAGTGCAGTCGCGACCCAGTCCCCGGGGACGGGGACGGGGATGGAGTGGGGGCTCCTCCTTCCCCTGCCCCCGCCTTTTCTCCCCGGGGAGCCTCCTGAGACGCGGGGCCTGGCTCCCCGGAGACACCCGCCCCCGCGGTCCTCGCTGCTTCCGCCGCGGCCGCCCCTCCCACATCCTCACCCCTCCCCACCGACCGCGACCGTCCCCGCCCCTACACTCGGGACGCCCTGCCCAGGCGGCCCGGTCCCTGCCTTGACTGTACCACTGCACCACCCTCACCCCGGCAGGCCTCGACACCACCCGCCAGGCTCCCGAGGCCGCCCCTGCGCGCGTGCGCCCCACGCCCCGCCCCATCGCGCCCCGCGCCGCTCCGCCGCGCATGCGCCTTGCGCCCCCGCTCCGCCCGCGCCACGCCCCACCGCACCGGGAGCCCCGGGCGGGCGCGGCGCTCGAGTTTGAGTGGCGTCCGCGGGCCTGGTTTTCCAGAACAGAAGGTTGCAAGGGGGCGACGGGGCGCCGAAATCAGCCCCCGCCGACGCCTTCCTCCCGTTCGCCCTCGCGGGGGCGCCGCGGCCCGCTTCTCCAGGGCCCGAGACGCGCACGCGCCGCCGGCGTTTGCCTGTTTGCGAGTGTGCTCAGTGGGCCGTGGCTTTGACGGGCGCCCGCAGCGTGACTAACGTGACCAGCGTGGCCCGAAATAAGTCAGCTTTCGCCGCGGGGTGACGCGGAGCCGGGCGCGCGCTCCCCGTGCCGTCAGCCGCCCGACTTTCCCTTCTTCGTGTGGTCGGGGCCGGCCGCAGCCCGGCGCGCAGGTGCGGCGCCCGCGCTGGCTCGCTGACGCCGACCAGGCCCACGTGCGTGTGCCCGAGCGAGGCCCGGAGGCAGGAAGGCGGCAGCTCTGTGGCTTGGGCCGTGCAGCCCCTCCGGACCTCACGGTGTTCATCTGTAAAATGAGAGGGTGGGGCTCGGATCCCCAAGCACCCCTTCGGCCCCGGGGAAGTTGAGTGTTTCAAAGTACCGGGTCCCCTGACACCTGCCGGTACAGCCCCTCATGCGTCCCAGCACCTACCGGACGTTAGGACACGGAGGACTACCAGGCTGGATGATTGCACTGAGTACCTTTAAAAAACAGCATCCCCTCCCCCTTTGAAGTTATGGGCCTCCAGGAGGCCTCCAAACAAGCCCATTCCCCACCCCACCACCGTGCCCTCCTTCCTATGCAACTCAGTTCCTGCTTCCTCAGGCTCTGTCCTGTTCCTCCTAGAAGCTTCCTACAAAGGAACCCTGGGAAGCCCTATTCCGTTATAAACCCATTTCCCCAAAGCGCCACCTTTTCTCACTGGTTCTCTTCCAACACCTCATCTTAAGTGACACCCAACCTCCTTCTCTGGGCACCACTCCGTGCCTCCTAAACTTACCTCAAAACTACTCCTAACCCCTGTTTTTATTTTCCAGCTACTGTCCTGTCAGTCCCTATTTTTCTTAAGTCAGGCCATTTTATTATATACCGTGTTACAGGGATTTTTCCTCATCCTAATTCTTCCCATCCTCTAGGAAGGAGACACGCGCACACACAGACACGCACACACGCATTTTCTTGGTAACTTCATCGTTGTCTGACTATCTTAACTCTTAACGCCTCGTTGACTCTCCTTAGAGGACGTTAACTCTACGCGTTTGATCTTTTCAACGCCAGTGATCACCTCAGCCTTTCCTTACTTGTTCACCCTCCTGGATCTTGAAATCTCGAAATTTGTTCTTTGACCACAGTGCTCCTGTCCACCCTTACCTGAACCAATTCTTCAATAAAACGCATTCATACCATGGCTGCTCTCAAAGAGTTTCAAATTGGGAACACTGATGAGAAGTCGTAGGCTTTCTCACACGTGCTTTTTGACTGGATGCCTGTCTCCCCATGGCCTGAGGTTGGTGCAGCGTAGGAGTGAAGATGGTCTGTGCTTGAAGGCCAGAACCCGCACTTTTATTAGCGTGGGACCTGTGCCAGCTATTTAACCTCTGATTTATCTCTTCCCCAGTTTGTAAAACAGAGACGATAATAGCACGTCTTACAGAATTTTAGGGATCAGTGAGTTCCTTTGGATGTTGTGTCTTTTGATTGAATGGCTGTCTTCTGACCTCCTGAGAGGCTTCTTTAGCTCAGTCAGTCATCAGCTCTTCCATAACCTCACCCCCAGTGACAAAACTCCTCTTCCTCGCATGCTCGTTGCCTTGTCCATACATAGTGATACTGCTTTCGTTGTCCTGTCGCGATGATTATAACCTGTTTCTTGCTTGTTGCCCTTATTCAACTGTGAGATGCTTGTGGTTAAAGACTCTCATACCAGGTGTCTGAAATGTAAAAGGTCTTCATTAGAATTTTCATTCAATTTTTTGGTATTCATTACCAAGAATTCTTCATTTTGCATTTAAACTGTTTAAATTCATTTCTAGATAATGAGTTTTGTGATTACTGAAAAATTTTAGGATACCACATTTCTGCATGGTCTCAAAGTAGTATTTATTTTTTAAAAAAACACCTTAGTGCTTTGGATTTTTTTAAGCTTTTTTTTATTTCCTTTAGAAGAAAATGACATTTTCTATTACTAAGATATTTTTGCCCGGTAACTAATACACGGTTGCAGAATGAACCATGGGATATCTACATTTCTAAGAGCACCACAAGTTCTAGTTTTTAGAAATGAGTATATATCCCAGTGGTACAAGGTTAAAAGAGAAAAATTATAGCAAAAGTAGAAGACTTCAGAGAACAGAAAAGAAATGCAACATATCTGTCAGAGGAAAGATTTAAAAATAGCTTTTACATATAATAGGAAAAAGATAAACACCATGACATGAAAATGAGCAAAGAACATAAGCAGATAATTCTAATGGTCCATTAGCATAGAAGTGCTCAATTTTACTAATAAAGTAAAATGAAAGCCACTATAATACTTTTTTCTTACCTATCACATTCCAAAATTGTTTATTTTGAAATAATTGTAAGCTAACAGAAAAGTGGCAAAAATAGTATAAAGAATCCTGGGCAGACACGGTGACTCACACCCATAATCCCAGCACTTTGGGAGGCCAAGGTGGGAGGATTGCTTGAGGCCTGAAGTTCGAGACCAGCCTGGGCAACATAGCAAGACCCCCCCCTCTACAAACAAACAAAAAGATTACACTATATAAATATTTCTGTATCTCACTTTATTTCTCCTTAGCATTTGTCCAGGTCACTATTGTCTTATTTTTGTTTTAATCTTATTTTTGTTTTAAAAAGATGTGCCAATAAATGATAATAGTAATTACTTATGGATGATGACATTTTGGGTGGTTTTTATTTCTCTCTTTTCCTTTGTATTTATTTATTTGCATTTTCCAACCTCCTACAATAAATATGTATTATTTAATGCTTTTATAATCAGAAAGCAATTTGTTTAACAAGTCAATAATGTATTTAGGCATTCCTGAATACACAAATAACCTGTGTGTGTAACAGCATCTCCATGCTTTCTAAATGGCTCCCTGCTTCCCTTTCTTTCTACCCCTTCGACTGTTCCCAAATCCATTTTCTCTACAAAATCTCTGAATTTTACTTACTCCAGCATTCCACTAATTAGCAATTCATTTAGATTAACAACTAAGCTATCTTCTTCCTAGTTTGTTGATTCTATTTAAAAGTTACTATATATCTGAAAATATTTCAAGTACATGTTTTTAAAAGCTGAAAAGTACTAAAAGGACAATGAATGTAATGCAATGAAATGAAATACTACTACTACACTGAAGGGTAATGAATGTAATACAGTGAAAAATAATAGTCCCTGCCCTATTGGACAACTGTCTAGAGGCTAATGTTCTCAGCAACTTGGTCTTTCCCCTGGTATTTGTCTCCATACTTCTAAACAATGTGTATAGTGAGATTTCTTTTTTTTTTTTTTTTTTTGAGACAGAGTCTTGCTCTGTCGCCCTGGGTATAATGCAGTGCCATCACCATAGCTCACTGCAACCTCAAACTCCTGCAATCCTCCTGCCTTAGCCTCCCTAGTAGCTGGGACTACAGGTGCACACTACCATGCCCAGCTATCTTTTTCTATTTTTGGTAGAGATGGAGTCTCTCTCTTACTCAGGCTCACCTCTAACTCATGGCCTCAAGTGATCCTCCTGCCTCAGCCTCCCAGAGTGCTAGGATTATAGGCATGAGCCACCCCACCCAGATGAGATTTCTTGATCTTTTAATTTTAGGTAGTATCTGTTGATCTGTTGCCATGATAGATGAGGACTTAACTCTCGATCATGCTTCCCATCTCCCATTCCTCTCAATATGGTTATATCACAAATTTTAGTTAAATCTAATAGTCAGTGTTTACATTATGACAATTATGCATACATTGTTCACTGCAGAGCCAAATACTGTGCTATGACCATGCATTCTTTCTTGTAGAGCTCCTCATTTTTGTCTGGCATTAATAATCATTTAATTTTTGTTATTTTATTTATCATCTTTTAAAAAATTATTTAATATTCATTTACCTAGTTTTTTATGATTCTCTGATTTTTTTCCTCTATTTTTTTTTTTTTAATAGGGTCTTGCTTTGATGCCCAGGCTGGAGTGCAGTGGTGTGATCATAGCTTACTGCAGACTTAAACTCCTGAGTTCAAACGGTCCTCTTACCTCAGCCTTTCCAGTAGCTGGTACTAATGCATGCACTACTGCACCCAGCTAATTCTTTAATGTTTTTGTAGAGATGGGATCTTGCTATCTTGCCCAGCTGGTCTTGAACTCCTGGCTTTAAGTGATCCTCCTGCCTCAGCCTCCCAAAGTGCTGGGATTACAGGTGTGAGCCACCACACCTGGCTCTTTGCTTTTTTTAAAAGATGCTTCATCTCAGTAACACACTTGTTAATAATATTTTCTACACAGCCCAAGCATACTGGTTGCACTTTTTCCTGGGAACCTTCGTCCCCCGTCTTCCAATCTAAACTGGTCCTCTGTAGGCCTGCTGCATAGCTGTCACCTGGAACTGCAACTACACTCTGCTCTGTTGGATCCGCTATTTCTTAACTTCTTAAATTCTGTGTTTTTCTCTTTCTCAGCTTACTCCTGTGGTTTCAGTAGCCTCCTGGAATCCAGAACCTTCTAGAATAAAGGCACAATGAAATATTTTGAGATGTTGCACATCTGAAAACGTTTTTATTCTGCCCTCATGCTCGACTGAGAGTCTACCTGGGTTGGTGTGGAATTCTAGGTTGAAAACCATTTCCCCTCAGAACGGTAAATAGTTGGCTCCAGTTTCTTCTGACTGCCAATGTTGCTACTGAGATGTTCCATGCCATTTTTATTCCTAGTCCTTTGTATGTTACCTGCTATTTTTAGGAAGCTTTTAGGATCTTCTCTTTATTCTTAGAGTTCTAAAGCTTTATAAAGATTTGCCCTAGTCTGACCCATTTCCCCCCCATTCATTTTGTTGCTCACTTGGTGGGCCCTCTAATCCTGAGACTCTACTCCTCCATTCTGAGAAATTTTCTTGTATTATTTCTTTGATAATTTCCTTCCCTCCATTTTTGCTGGGTGTTGGGTTTTCAGGATAGATCCTCTAATTTTCTTATATTTCACATTTTTCCATCTATTTTTTTCATACTATATTCTGAAGTTTTTATCATTTATTTTGTATCCTTTCTTTGGAACATAGCCAAAAGCCGTTTCTTTTTATGATTGTTTATTTTATTTTAAACCTGCTATGGTCTGAATGTTTGTGTTCGCCCCCCCCCAATTCGTATGTTGACACATGACCCCCAGTGTGATAGTTTTTGTAGGCGGGGTCTTTTGTGTGGTGATTCGGTCATGCAAATGAAGTCCTGATAAATGGTATTAGTGCTTTTATAAACTACATCCTTTCTCATTTCATGGCTAAAATGTCTTTTCTTATTTCTCTATAGACATTAACCATACCATAATATTTTTGAAGTTTTGTTCTGCTGTTTCCTCTGTTTGGGCCTTCTTCTTTCATGTTAGAACTTTCCATAAACATCTAGTGATCCTTGGCTATCTGTTAAGATTTCATTATGAGGCACAAAAAGTTGGTGGAGGATTCCGTGTGCGTGAATGGGGCTTATCCACTAGGGTTCTCAGAGCTGATCCGGCAGAGAACTAGCTTATCCCCTAAGAGGAGTCTCCCCAGTGTCTGATTCTGGAGGTCTCTTCTCTATGGCCATCCTGTTTTTTCTAGGGAATGATCATCTCCTAACTGACTGCCAGTGTTCTGGAGGCAGGAAGGAGAGGAAGGAGCCTGAGGGTCCCACTAATGTGTGCATGAATTCTAAACTCTTAACCACCCAGTTCTCACCCTACCCTTACTACCCACAATGACTCTCAAGTCTCCCACTAACTCATTTTAACAAAAGAAGACATTAAGAGGGTTAAGAGGTTCTCAATCATTTACCTGCTAGTATGAATTCGCATCCACTCAGTTTGCCTTTCCTGTAGCCCTTAGCTGGTATCAACTGCCCTGAGGAAATGGAAGTCTGGCTGGACAGAAAGTGGGAGCAAGTGGGTAATCTGGGGTCACAGCCTCCCTCAGCAGGAAAGCAGCCCAGAGGGGGAAGGCAGATTAGGGGAGGGTGCTGTGACCCAGGGATTAGGGCCCTGGACCTGGATTCCAAGAGGGAGGTGGGAAAGTGGGAAATAAAAGTAACGCATGCTTAAATTGTGCTCAGAGCCAGGGCACTGTGCAAAGAAGCAGGAGATGACCTGTTTTTTTCCTCCTGCACGGCAGAGAACCTGCCTTCAAAGACCTGGAGCTCAGCTACAGCAGGGGCTGAACAGCACTGTGCAAGCAAACCTGAGAACCCGGTCACCCTGGGAAAGATGGTTTCTAGGGGAAAACACATTCTTTTTTCCAAACAACCAGCTTACAAATGATCTTTTGGACCGCGTCCTGCATGCAAACTGAGGCTCGATTCTCCTATAATGGGCCAGCTCTGGTTGTGCCAAGGGAGAGAGGCCATTAGCAGAAATGAAAAAAACAAGAAATCTTTTAGTCCATTAGGTTGAAAGAGAATTTTTCATCCTTTATTATTCATGATTTGTGACTTCAGTTACCGTTTCCTGGAAGAAATGTTATGGTTCTACTTCAGCTTCTATTTACTGAGGCAAATAGATGCTTATCAGCAGTCACGCTGCAAATTGCCTAGCAGTCTGTGCGGCCTGCCCGCTGTGGCCTCTTTTGCAATACTTTGACGTCCTGTCAGGCAAGTTGTTTTCTGTGCCTCAAACGGTTTCCAAAACCTACCTCAGTCTGATGTGTGTGTACATACATACGTGTGTATCTGTATCTGTGATCTCTTTATCTGTACATATATTGTATGTGAATACAGTAAATTCAAAGAATTGAGTAAAAGCAGACTTTAGTTTTTACTTTAAGAATGTCACTTCTTACAAACTAGGAATTAGGGGTCCCAAGGATCTCCCCTAGCATTGAGGAAGACTCAGGTGGAGTGAAGAAAGTCAGCACGAGGGAAGGAAAATATCTTAGGTCAGTGACCTTGGGGACCACTGGAGGATGCCGTGATCCCCTGGGCGACTTCCCCAGCCACTGCTTCGGGGTGACAGCATGGTCTCCTGCGCCATAGATCGGTTTGAAATTTTCGGTTTTTCTTTCAGGTTCCCCCTTTTCATCCTCCAAGGGCGGCGGGTGGAGGGGTAGCCTCAATAAGACATAAATGAAAGAGGAAGTGTCTCAGCACTCACCGAACATGAAAAAGCAACCCACTCCATCGGTGACCTCTATGGAAACACTGAAGATGTCCTCTGTGTCTTTTTAGACTCGCTGGGGGAGGGGACAGCTGCCGCCCAGAAGCACGCAGCTTCCTTTCGGCCAGGTCGGTGCAGGGAGCCCACAGCGACAGGCAGCACCTGCCTGGAGGCAGAAGGAGCACAGCAGCTGGCTTCCGATCGACAGAGGCAGGAAAGACCTTCTTGTCCTTGGGGACCCCTCAAAGCTTCTTCCGCATGAGCTGGAAACCATCTCGCTCACAGTGTGGGGGTGCCCAAGTTTGTGTTAAAGGCAGGTGCCATCTGAGGGGGTTACCCTAGGACCGTGAGCCGTTAACACCGTGTCTCAAATTCACTCTCCCAGGCAGTGAGCAACTCCCCACTGAACACCTGTGGGGTCCCCTGGTGCTAGCTTAGGGACAGGGCCAGCAGGTCCCTGACAGCCCTGCAGCAAGCGATGGATGCAAGCGTGGCGCACAGGGAACTCGGAAGAGCCACCAGGAGTGCCACTAGTGTGGTTTAAGAACACATATTTCTTGTGCAATGTAAAAGTTTCTACTTGAGTCAACGTAATGAAGGGGAGCAGCAGGACACACTTACGATAGAAAATTTGGGGAGGATGGAAGAGTCGGCAAAAGAGGAAAATCATGCCTGGTCCTTTTGCCCAGAAATAACCCGCATGAACCTTGGCTGAACCTTTTGACTTGTTCGTGGCCCACATTTTTCAACATAATTGCAACAATATGGAACCTCCAGAACTGTACATTCCCATTTTTCAGCCTATTTTTTTTCTTATTCCAGAAAGAATACTCCATGTATAAGGATGTTAATCGTAGTGTCGTTTATAAAACTGAAAACCTGAAAATGAATGCTCATCACTAGTGTTTAGAAATAAATTCAATAAAGTTATACTCTCACAATAAAGTATTATATAGTCATTAAAAAGATCAATCTCATATATGTATTAACACGGAAGGACGTCCCCCAAGATCTTGCTGAAATATTTTTTAAAGTTTCAAAACAGTATATATATATATATATATAATTTGAGACTTTATATAAAAATGGCTGTATATACATGTAAAAAAGGATGTTTGCCAAATGTTAATAATGGTTCTCATTAGAAAGGCTTTCTGCACTGTTTACTTTCTTTTTGATAATTTTTAGTACTATTTTAATTTTTTTTGCAATGAGCATTTACCAGTTTTATATTTTCAAAAATGACTTTGAAAACATATTACATAAATCTATATTTATTGATATAAAATATATTCATTATGTAGTGAGTGAAAGTGAGGATTATAAAACATATACATAGCATACCATTTTCATATTCTATATTTTTATATATAAATTTGCATATTTTAGATTAAAATATAAATACAAAAATATATAAATTTACAAATTTTATATATAAAATATATATGTTTTATATGTATGTATACAAACAAGATTAAAAACGTGTTATCTTGTGTAAGTTGTTTTATGATGAGTCTCTTGTATTTTAAATAATAATGATGTACAGTGGTAAAGTCTGGGCCAAAAAAAAAAAGACACCCCACAATAACGATATTTTCATTCTGGGAAGAAAAGAGTAATATTTTGGGCTGAGTCTTGGAGGAGTATGGCCTGACCAGTCCAGGGCAGCCAGGGCCGAAGGCACAGCACGTACGAAAGGCACAAAGCCACAACAAAGCATGGCTGTGTGTTGGCACGAATCGCCCCTGGCATCTGACACCACCAGTATTCTGTCCTCCTGGAAACTCTCCTCCTGCTTTTCTGGGTCACTGTTCTGTCCGGGCTGCCCAGTCAGCCGAGCAGGCACCTAGAGGGGCCCTGTGGGAATGAGGCTCAGGCTAAGGACCGTGGCTGTGCTGGGGTGGGGGGCTCCCCGAGGGTTAAACTGACCTATTGCACGATATTCCCGAGGCTCAGGCCCACACGGGCGCCATGGTGGAGAGAACATGAAATCCATGGTCAGCGGACTTGGGTCCAAGCTCAGGCACCACCAGCTCCTGGGTGGTCCGTCTTGAACAAGATACTTTGCCTCCCTGAGACTCAGTGTCTTTGTCCATGACTGTGGACAGTAAGAGCCTCTGCCCCACAGGATTATCCAGAGAATTAAAGAAGACATGGGAACAGCTCCTTACAACTATCTATTACCAGAAGGTGCCGGACTATTGTAAGAACCACAGCGTGGCAAAACCCCAAAGGCGAAAACACAAAGCCCTGATATTTAACAGATCCTTTTTTGCTAGGAAACCAGTGCTGGTGACAAATACTTGTGATATATCCTCGTGGTTGGACACATTGGTCACAGATTCTAATTATGGAAAGGCTCTCTGAAAAAATGACCTGTTGACGTGAGTCACGACTGGTGGTTTACCTCTCTAGGCCTGGGACGCTCCTGGGAGTGATTTGGAGAGATATACATTTTAATAAAAAGAAAGCAGTGGTCTGCTAATTATTTTTGCCCAAGGAGTTTTAACTTACAGCCCTGGCAGTAACCAGCTTCTGAAATAGCAGGTGCTACAGGAGTTATTTTTGCCTCCTCGTAGCTCCTTCTTCGGCACCTGCTCCCATGCAGATTCTCTCATTTTACATGCACACCTCTGTTGATTCTGGGTAAAATATTTTGAATGGCAATCCAAATAACTTCAGTCCTTTCATAGAACACAAACACGAGAAGATTCTGCTTAACGTGGATGGCTAACGAGAGGCTTCAAAACCGATGAGGCTTTTATTGAGAGCCCCGGGTGGGAGAGGGGGGAAGGACTTTGCTTTCTTTCAAGGGTAGATATTTCTTCCTCCTTAAGTTTGGATCGCTTATCTGGAGTCTTCTCGAGCTTGTTTTCTGGATTGTCAAGGTATTTGTTAACATCGAAAGCTCTTCGAGCCTGTTTTTCAGGCATGGCAGTTAGCACAGACATTGGCTTCTGGAAGCCATGGGCTGGAGTCCCAGCTGTGCCGCTTACCGACTGTGTGACCTGGGACAAGGGGTTATGAAGCTTCTCTAAGTCTATTTCTTCAGCTCTGAAGCTGGGGCAGAGGGTTGTTAGAAGGGTTACAGAAGATATAGTAAGCACTTGATAAATGCTACTTATTCTTATCATGCACGTATACCCGGAAGAAATGGATTCTATCATTAGCTGTAGGAGAAATTCAGAAAAATAAAGCACAGCACTTGGAATCAAACATGGCCCCCTGACCTTGGGTATCACCTGGAGGTCATCCAACACAGCAAGAATGGTAGGTCTCATTTTACCCAAGGGAGAATAATGTAGAGAAACCCCAAAGCCATTTTATCTGGTCGTCACCCTCAGGGCTGGACACATATGTTCCCAGACCAGCACCCTCACCCCCAGGAGGCCTGGGAAGCCAACTGGTAACGAGTTTTCTTAGCAAACAGAGGGATAAGTTGGATGACCCTAACGGCCCCTACCACTCAAAGTTTGCCACTTCCTATGTCTCTTCCTGCCTGTGAGGACACAGCGAAAGTTGGCCAGCTGTGAACCAGGGAGACAGCTCTCGCCAGAACCAGGCCATGTTGGCACCCTGATCCTAGGCTTTCCAGCCTCTACAGCGAGTAATAAACATTTGTTGTTTAAGCCACCCAGTCTACGGTATTCTGTTACAGCAGCCCCAATGGACTAAGACACCTGTAAATCCATCTCCTCCGTAAGATGAGGGCCATCTCAGACCTGGGAGTTGGTGCTGCCACGCAAGGTTAGAAAGAATGACCACAGTTGGTCTCTTTCCCCTCCTTTTTCTATTGTTGACCGATCCCCTTTCTGATTGGCACATTCTTAAGATATGTTACAAGAGAAAGTTAGAAGTGTTTTTGTAAACATCCTTTTCTTACACACTCCAATTCCAATCAAGTCTTGCTGAAGGACCCACTGTGACCTCCTAAGGTGACTGTACCTTTCTTTGTTCTGATCCATATGTGTTAGTCGTATGGTTTAATTCTCCAGGTAGTGTTTCCAGATACAATACTGTTACATTTGAATTTCAGATAAACGATGAATAAGTTTATAGTATATGCATGTCCCAAATATTTCATGGGACATACCTAAACAAAAAATTACTTGTTCATCTGAAATTCTAATTAAGCAGACTGTATTTTTACTAATATTTACTCAATCTGGCAACCCTGTCTCCAAGAGAAATCTCATTTCCCTGTTTCCAAATTCTTGGAGGTGGTGGTGACCTCATGGTCGCTCTCATAACCTATACACAGTTCCGAGAAGGCAAGAAAGGGATGATTCTACGTACAAAAAGAAACATTCCACACAAATGGCAAATATGGCCCCATGCAAGGCCCAGTGCTGGGTAACTCAGGGAGAGTAAAGTCTGGTAAAAACCCACTTCAAGGAGCTCACCGTGTAAAATACGCAAATAACTCCAGGGCAGAACGCAAGAGCCAGGAGGGAGGGGCTGCAAGTGCTCCAAGTTCAAGCCCAGAAGAGCACGTTTGCTTCCTCGTAGGGGTGGCATTTGAGATGCGCCTTAAAAACTTAGGTGGAGACAGGATGGTCAGGTGTTCTCAGTGGAGAATGAGTTGAGCACACGGAAAGAAGAGGGAAAGGTTGAGGCATCCTTGGTGGTTTCATTTAGCTAGAGCACAGAAGACACAAAGAGGCAAAGAAGGGAATAAGGCTGGGAAAAGTAGGTTAGATTAAATAAACATGCAAACAAAAACAACCCAAAAAAAAAAAAAAAAAAAAAAACTCAGGGTCACTGAAACATTTTGTGAATATAATTTTCAAATACTGAAATGTTCCCTAATATTCTCCTGGGAGGGGAGGTGGAATATTATCTTATCCTCCAAGGAACTGGTTTTCATCCCCATCTAGAGTAAGTTACATTCACAGACAGATGCTGCCAACATCTAACTCATTCTGGGGTTCAAGCAAATCATCAGATATGTTCAAGCAGAGCAGTAACTGTCTGGGTGACGGTGATGGCAGGAAATCCAGATATCTCTTGCTTTACAGATGAGGGGCATCCAAAGAAGTGGACCAGAAAATAAACTTCTGAACAGTAAATTTGTTGCCTTACTTTTCAATAAAATGTGAGTCTCCCAGGCTTTCAGGCTTAATCTGCTAATGTATCATGTGGTCTTTAGCAAGCATATAAACTAAAAATTCAATGAGACTCAGTTTTCTCATCTGTCAAATGGAGCCCAATAGGCTACACATGTCCTTCCAGGCAATCTCAAGGGAAGTTCTTGGTGACAAAGGGGTAAGCAGTATGACAGATGGCCCCTCCCCCACGGCATCTGCGACCTCCCTATTCCTTCTCCATAAAATGAACGTAAATCAAGCAACTCCTAGGAGTGAGCCCCTCTGGAGGGGGCCAAAGGGTAGAATGTATCCCTGCGTACCAGGCGAAGAATTAGGCTGTACCGGGAAAGACAAGACACACACAGTGATGTGTTACAGTGGTGGCCCCCAGGAACCGCACCTCCTGGTATTCTTACCCTCCTAGCCTGGATCGCTGGAATCTGGGCTGCTTAAAACAACGGACTATTGACAGAGGTGGTGCCATGCCAGCTCTAGGGTTACGCCTTAAGAAAGCTTGGTGGATCTCGCATTTGTAGTCTTGGGAACCCTGAGCCACCATGTGACAAGTCTGACTGTCCTGTCGAAGAGGCTGCGCGGAGAGGGAGAGGCCCCCGAGACCCCATGGAGAAGACCCGAAGGACTCAGCTGGACATGTGGCTCTGCTCAAGCCGATTCAGCCACCCGGACTCCAGACCCCTGACGTGGGAGTGGAGACACCATCGTGGATGTCCCCTCCCCAGGACGGAAAGCAGCCGACCTGCGGGCCCTGTTTAAATTCTCAACCCCCAGATTTGTGGGCAAATAGCATCTTGGCTGTTTTTAAGGCACTACGCTTTTGGGTAGTCTGTTACGCCCCAATAGGTAACGAAACCCCATCCTCACAGGAAAGTAAAATGCCCCTAAAAACGTGAGGAATCTGCGCTGTCCGGCCAGTGAGTCTTCTCAGGGTCAAGAGAAAGGACACGCCCAGCTTAACCGCAGGCAGGAACACTTCCTATTGGGGATTGAGCAGGATTTCCCTGGGAGGGCCCCAGGTTTCTGGACCCTGGGGTGGAGTGGGTAACGTGCACCTGGTGGAGTTTCTCAGCTCCTGCTCGGAGTCCCCCCGGGGTGCGGGACCCACTCGTGGCGATTCAGCCAAAGCTGCCCTTCTGCAAACAGGAAACAGCACGGAGAGCTGCGTTGGGGGGGGCTTTGGTGCCACGGAGTCCAGGTACCTCTACTGGGCAGACCACCATGGGGTCCCTACCTTCTGGGCAGTAGCAAAAAAGTGGGGATGGAGTGGAGAGAAAGGGGGCAAAATGGGACAAAAACATGCCATGAGGCAGCAAAGACAGCTTCAGTCAACCCAGGACAGAAAGTGGGACTCGCCGCCTGACACAGGGGACTGAGGGCTGCAGAAGGGGGCACCCGAGGAGGCAGCTACATCCAGGGCAGGGACGGACGCTGGGCTTTCAAGACTGCACATGTTCTGACAGGGTCCGGAGGGGCAAGGTGCCCTTCACACAAGGTGGCACCCCCAATGTGCAGAGGCAGGAGTGCTCCGCTGTGGGAACAAGCTGCTTGGGGCAACAGCGGGTCCATGCAGGGACCAGCAGGGGCAGGTAGGGGAGTGAAGGCCAGGCCAAGGCAGCACATGCGCCAGACAGTGGTTGAAGGCCGGGCCTAGGCCTGCCTCCTCCTGTACTCCCAGCAGCTAGCACATCATAGGTGCTCAATAAATGCTTGCCGGTTGGATGAACTTTGCTGCTGGGTCACTGGGAGATGTTGAAGCTGTCTCCAAAGGGGTGACCCAAAGGACAGGAGTGAAGTGGGCGTGGGGGCTGGCTGGGGGATGGCCAGAGGGGAGACGGGGTGGGGACAGCCCGCGAGGCTGCTGCAGCGTCCCGAGGGGAGAGGGCGAGGGCAGGGCCGAGCAAGGGACGTATGGGGGCTGCGAGGAGGATGCAGGGGACTCGTCCTCAGGAAGGTCCTGCGGGTGGGCGGCCGGCGTGGGCGCAGGTCGTAGCCCAGCCTCGCCGGTACGTCGCCGTGTGCCCGGGCGCGGGGCCACCCCGCTCTCAGGCCAGCGCCGTCTCTGTGCATCAGAGGAGTCAGACAAGGAGTTTCCTTTCCGCTCGCTGTGATGCTGAGATTCGGTGACTGTTGTCAGGCGTGGGTGGGGTGGCGTCAGCAAAGGGAAGGAGCCCGAAGGGTCAAAGACAGTTCCGAGGAGGGCTGCGGAGAAAATGATGTGGCGGTTGCAGAAATGGGAAGTGTCAGGAGAGAGCAGCGCGGGAGGGAGAGATGGCGTGTGTGCTTTGGGGAAGTCCGGAGGGGCCCAGGGCACGTCTCCAGGGCAGGCGGGCGCTGAGGCACAAAATCGCAGCCGACGGGAACAATCCCTCTGTAGCTGGGTGAGGTCAGCTGAACGTGACACCTTCCCCTAGAACATCCATGCCCTCGTCCCCAGAACTTGTATTATATGGCAGGAAAAAAGAAGAAAGGATCTTTGCAGGTGCTATTGAGGGTCCTGAGACGGAGGAGATTGTCCTGGATCACAGGGGTGGCCCCAAATACAGGTGTCCTTATGAGAAGGAGACAGGGCAGGCAGAGAGTGGGAAAGGCTGGTCTCGAACACCAGAGTGAGGCGGCCACCAGCGAAGGAGTGCCCGCAGCCAGCAGCCGCAGGGAGAGGCAGGGATCGGCTTCTCTCCGGGAGCCATCAGAGGGAGCACAGCTGAGCAACGTGGATTTCGGACTTGTGGCCTCCAGAACGGCGAGAGAATAGATTTCTGCTGTTTTAAGCTGCCAAGAAATTGTGGTACTTACAGCAGCCACAGGAAAGGAATACACCGGCCATCCCATCAATCCCTGACTCTGCACTGGCAGCCGGGTGCCCTAACCCCAGCTCCAGGTTAAGCGCCTTGCACGTGCTACCTCTCATCCTACAACCAGCCTGCGAGACAGGCACTGCCAGCACCCCCACTTCCCAAAGGAGGGAGATGAGGCACAGAGAGGCTGGATCATCTTCCAAAGGTCTCAGAGCTGGTCAGTGACAGAGCCTGATTCCTGATGAGATGGGTGTAATGCCAGGGGGACACTCTTCACTGCCCTGCTAGTCTATCTCCCAGCTTAGAACATGTATTCCTAAAAATGTTGTATAAGCAAGCTTTCAAGTTCCAGTAATGAGATCAGTGCCTTCCTCTCTCAGTGCCGTAAGTCATAAAAATTACTGTGCATGACAACTGCAATCCAAAATCCCAACCCAGTCACAGGGTGATAGCACACCTGTGCTGGAACGGGCCCCTCTGAACCCTGCTGTGTCACCAGAGAGCAAGCCGGGGCCCTCAGAAGTGGCAGCTTGTTCCAGGTCTTAAGGCTGGTCCCCTGATGTTAACCCCACTCAGAGCTTTCCCATCCAGCACACCGAGTATATTTTAGCAGCGGATTAGGCAGCTTAAGTGTGAAAATAGATGGGGGCGTGGTCGCATAATCCTTGCTATTTAAGACAGTTCCAAGTCCACTGTCCAGAATTAAACTACAAAGTCGAACTCACTTTCCATGCACACGTACACTGGCCACCGGAAGAAGAAGGTGGCCAGGGAAGCCAGACTGGGCCCCTCCTAGGTCACTGACTGCATCAGTGGAGGACACCTGGTTGGCTGGTGGCCCATGAGGGCTCCCTCCAGCGGGGCAAAGAGTTGGATTCATCAGCCTGGCTCCCTGTCATGGACGGGACAACGTGCAGAGGATGGGATGAGAGAGGGAGACACGAGGAGGGGTGGCAGCAACCTGTCCCCAGAGCGGCCTTGCATCCCGACAGCTTCCCCACTTCACTCCGCACCCTGAAGGAGGCCCCCGTGAATCCACACCTCTCGCAGCGGAAGGGTCAGCCTCCCACGGAGCTCTGAAGGCCCAAAGCAGAGTCAGGTGCACACAATGAGCAGGTTTCCTCCCAATCCCTCTGCATGGCATCTTTGCATTCAGATGTCCACATTTTAAATTCCTTTTTGAAGTGATACGAATGCCTTCCTGAATTCATTTTGCTGCCTGTCACTCCAGTGAATCTACTTTGGGCCAGTTGGATTTGCCAGGGTGTCCTCTTCCCCCCACGCAGGTCCAGGAGGGCGTTCCGCCTTTCACACTCTCAGGGCCAAAAAGAGACGGGGTTGGGTCCAGGCAATATTTCTATCAATCTTGCCTGAAATAAACGTTTGAAAAATGAACGTTAGAACTCTCACTCGCTGAGGAATGTTTAATATCTGCCTGAACACAATGCTAACTTTAAAAAAAAACACCTATTAATATTTTGTGCTTTCCCATAGTATAATACACCTGGAGTAGAGCTGAATTCTATTGGTCAGGGATTTAATAGTAACGACACGGCTGGGAGCTGTGTATTTTACTTACAGATCCTATTACCATAAGACTGAACTTCTCCATTTACACCGTCCCTTTCCAACCACCAACATCAACACAAGTCCTCTCTCCGGGGACCGTTAGCTCAAATACCGCTGCAGGGTGGCAAAGGTGATGCTATATATATCCCGAGAATGTCACACATTGGGTTCCCGTTTCTTTAAGGAGAAAACCGTGAAGCTGAAAACGAAATGAAACACAGAGGAGGATGAGAGAGAAAGAAGGAAGGCAAAGAAAGGGAGTGGAAAAAAAAGTATTAATAGATGACAATAAAAATAGCTACCCCCAATTCCTGTCACGTGCCCGGCACTGTAGCAGTTTCTGCATTTGATGTTTAGCAACAAACTTACTGCACAGGTGTTATAGCTGAGGCAGACAATGCCCAGAGAGGCTAAGTCATTTGCCTAAGGTCACACAGCCTAGTAAATAGAGCAGCCTGGATTTGAATCCAAATCCATTTTACTTTAAAGCCCATGTTCTTTCTTTATTTCTTTTTTTTAAATCATAGACACATCCTACACTCATTCTTTAAAGAATATTATAAAATAAAAGAAAAAAGCAGCATAGCAATTCTCCAGAAAAGCCATTTATTAGACTTGAAAGCTTAGGTAAAAAAATGTAGAGGGTTATGTGCTTTGCTGGAATCAGCAGTTTGGATCTCTTTTATTATTGAGCAAAAAGGCCATTAAAGAAATGGAACACACCAAGGCCAGCAAGAAAGTGCAGCCCTTGGGGCTCCATGGTAACGAGGCCACTCCAGGACTGTGGCTGAGACAAGAGATCTTGACGTCACGGACCCAGCATCGCTCAGTGCCTCGTGCCTTCGGGCACAGACCCCACGCAAGCCTAGGCTCCGAAGCTGACTTTACATTTACAGCATCACCCCAGTGAGGGCACGATCTCTTCCTTCTTTCCACCTTTTTATCATGAAAAATTTCAGGCATACACAAACTTAGAAAGAAGAGAGTAAGGAACATATAGGGACAATATAATGAACAATTAATATTTTGCCATTTGCTTTTATTTCTCTGTCTCTGTCTCTCTTCCTTGATTTCCTCCTTGGCTTCTTTCATATCCCTCCCTCCTAGAGCACCCAGCTCCCTGTGGCTCCTACTCAGACAGTTCTCTGTCCTCTTGGAGCCGAGGTTTCCTGCCAGCCTCTTCCCTCCTCACTCCTGGCAGTCGGCCCCTCAGGACGAGCCCGTCCACACTGATGGCTTCAGCTGTGTATGTGCAGCCTCAAACCTGTGCTTTTCCACCAGGCCTCCCTGCGGAGCTTGAGACGCGTAGATCCAGCTGCAGCTGGATAACCCCAAAGCCCTCAGCGTCAGCGTGTCCCTCAGAGCCCATCTTTCCCACCCCAGATGTCCTATTTCAGGAACGATTCCACGCAGTTGCTCCCCCGGAAGCCAGGGCGCCTGCTGGGTTTTGCCCTGTTCCCTCCACCTGCTGCTTCCACATGCTCAGTCCGTTTTTCTTTCCTAAGCATCCTTCTCATCCAGCTCCTAATTCCATTGCTAATATATCAGTTCAAGCTCTAGTCTTTCCTGTGCTTTAGTTCCTGTCTCCCTCCAGTCGTCACCCTCACTGGCATTACCACAATCCCACTGAGATCAGGTCATTTCCCTTCTCACAATGCTTACTGGTTGTTCATGCTTATGGACCAAATCCGAGGGCCCTGATCTGGCATGTGAGGCCCTCGCCAGCATGTTCCTTGCTCATGTCCCCAGCCTCACCTCTTGCCACTCGTCTACCACCTTTCTGCCTTCAAAACAGTAGGGGTTCTTGCTGCCACCCAACTTGTAAGCTCCACAGGCCTCAGTGCCTTTGCACATGCTATACTCACTGCCTAGGGCTCCTTTCCACATCTATGTCTTTCTCATCTTTTATGAGAGCCTTCCATATTTTTGTTTCCCTCACTAGACAGTGAACTTCTTGGGGGTGGGGATCAGTAAGGCATTTCTCCTCTTTACCCTCATCAACTTACAAAAAGCAGCTTGATGAAAGGTGCTTGGTCAAAGCGAGATAAACGAAAAATCTCCCAGTTCTCCCACTGCCATGCTGTCCCATCCCTCTGGCATGCAGCCTTTCCCGCTCCTTAGGTCCAGGTACCTTTAAGGCATCCTCCAAGTCCTGGCCCAAATACCTTCTCTCCCACATGAGTCCTGATTCCACCTAGATGGAAGGAATTGCCTTTCTGAAGTCCTGTGGTGCTTTATCTAGTTCTCTCAAGTGGGATTTATTACTGTGATGTTGGTTTCAGTATTTATGCACCTATGTTTTCTCCCCGGCTGGGCTGTAAGCATCTTAAATTCAAATCCACATGTGGATCATTTTCGTATCACTCAAAGTGCCTCGCACATAGCTGACATAGGAGACATTTCACAAATTCAGGTAAGCTCTACAGATACACACACCCACCCAGCAAGCTCCTAAACCCTTGAGGGTTCAGAGGTGGGTGAGGCAGGCACAGTCGTCTCTGCCTGCCAGGAGCTTACAATCTACCCTGGAAGTCAGACTGGAAAACACGTAACGACACCCGTGCCGACTGCCGTGGACAAGCAGCGCACGAACTGTTTGTTTTTTTTTTTTTTTTTTTGAGACAGAGTCTCACTCTGTTGCCCGGGCTAGAGTGAGTGCCGTGGCGTCAGCCTAGCTCACAGCAGCCTCCAATTCCTGGGCTCAAGCGATCCTCCTGCCTCAGCCTCCCAAGTAGCTGGAACTACAGGCATGTGCCACCATGCCCGGCTAATTTTTTACATATATTTTTAGTTGGCCAATTAATTTCTTTCTATTTATAGTAGAGACGAGGTCTCGCTCAGGCTGGTTTTGAACTCCTGACCTTGAGTGATCCGCCCGCCTCGGCCTCCCAGAGTGCTAGGATTACAGGCGTGAGCCACCGTGCCCGGCCACACGAACTGTTTTAAAGCACGGCCAAACGCAGGGTTGATCTTTTGCCTTGAAATGCTGATTGATTTTTTTCTTCATGTAAACGTCATAGATGCTCTTTGTAGAAAATTTAGAAAACAGGAAAGTGTAGGGAAGACAAAATGTCTCGTCATTCCCATCACTCAGGAAAGTTAACATTCTGGTGTGTTTATTTTTGGTCTTCTTACAAACTGTGTGGGGTAGCTGAAGTCTCACGTTCTTTTTAAAAGCAGCCTTATTGAGATACAATTCACAGACTATAAAACGCCAGGCTTGTAGGGCAGCGTTCTCTCCTCCCCCCCACCATCTGATCGTGAGTCACCATCTGATGGTGAGTCGGATGAATCCGAGCACTCAGGGAGCTCAGCAGGAGCGTCTGGGTAACAATGTCAAGTTCACACCACGGTAATAACTTCAAACGATAATAGCTTTGAACAACAATAGCTTCAAAACAAGGTGGCATGTTTCAAGTGCCCTGGGAGAGGAATAACATGGGGTTGGGAAGGGTGCTCAGAGGAAGGACATTGCTCCCACCTGCAGGACAGGTAGGAATCGGGAAATCCTTCCCTGAGCTGCGCCTTGAAGGATGAGTGAGCTTTGCCCTGTCACAAAGAGCAGCAGAGAGGCATAGGGAGAGTGAGCCATCTAGCCCGGTGGGAGTGAAGGAGACGGCAGGGAAGGCTGTTTGGAAAGGCAGGTTAGTGCTGGGCCCTCAATGCCTGCGCTGCCGGACAGGGGGTCTGACCGTCATTCTGTCCCATGCCCCACAGCAAGGGTAATGCCGCTCCTGTGTTGGACTGACGGGCCTCGCTTCCATAAAGTTGGCATCCAGCCCTTAGTCTGGAATGTAGTCCCCTTTTACATTGATTTATAGCATCTTCCCCCAAACTATAACCTGCTACAAATGCAAGAACTGCCTATAGAAAATTAGCTTTAATCTGGAATTTCATCAATAGAGCAGAGCCGTGGGTGCTGGGAGGCTCATTTTTTCAGGATAAAGTTTCTATTAACTCACTCCGATGTGAGTTAAAATAAGCCAGCAGGTCAGATCCCACAAATCCCATTACAAGAACTGGGGTTTTCCATGTAGAATAATAGGAAAGTAAAACGAAACAATTAAGACTTTTTCTCTCCCAAGGTCAGCGGTGTTTGGCCTTCAGTTCATTTTATGAGCTTGTTCTCTCTCTTCTTCCCCATTTGACGGGGGTAGAACATCAAGATTGTCTGAAGCTGCGGTGTAGTTAATAACAGAATCACCCACTTTGAAAAAGCCTTGACTGCTTCTGTTTTCCTACCATGAAACTTCGTGGGGAAAAGAAAAATCAACACACTCCTCCACTCGGTATAAATGTTAATTCTGAACACAACTTCTCTTAGTATTCTTGTGGCAAACAGAGAAGCTTAACACAGCCAGCCTCGCTGAATAGCTGTTTGTACTGCATGCTGTTTGAGCCTTTTGTTTTCTTGGTGTACTTCAAAGAAGAGGGAACTCTTGTGCATTATTGTTGCCTTTTCATAGATACTTGTTATTCCAACCACAACACTGGATTTCAGGTGCTCCACTAATTTCTGAGGAATAATCACAGCACGTATTTTAAAACACTGCCCTTAGGTCATTAGTTTTTTGAGGATTTGCCAAATATCCCAAGTCACCAAAATAAACCTCTGTTTTAACCTGTAAACCTTGAGTTTCCTGCATTCTCAGGAGACCAAAAAGTCTCTTCTCTTTCAACAACCCACACTGTGGGCGATGGAACAGGTCGTTTTGAGCGAGCAGCCCATGCCAACAGGACATCCCACGTGTCCGTGTCGATTAACCATGATGATTGTGTCAAAACACTTTGCCAGACAACAGTTTTCAGTTTTAGCTGTTCCTTTTTACAAAGATAAATATCCCCTTGTTCCAACAATAGCACAAGAAAAGGTTTTTTTTAAAAAAAGACTTCTTGGGTTTTTAGGGGGATTCAAATATTCAAGTGAGCTTAGTTTCAATTTTAAAAGATCTTAACCCTCTCACCAAAAGCCTTTAACGACCTGTTTCCAAAACCACGGATTTTCAGACATTTAGACATAAAGTCTGAATTTTCTATCTCAATTATTCTTGGGACCAATGGTAAAATTTCACATTCAAAGTGAGGCCCTGGAAAAGAATTTTTGTTTGCCAGAAAGGCTGGAGCCAGCTGGCCTAGGGGTGCAGCTATTACCACTAGACATTTACGTACACCTGCTCTGCAATCCCATTTATGGGGAAAAGCCTGTCATTCTGTCTGGAAAAAGAACAGTACAAGCACAACTTTCAATAAATGTCAGTTAAGAAAACGCATAAACATGCCAAAGTTATTTGATAACTTCTAACTTGGCTGAAGTTGTAGAAAGAAGAGTGGTAACCACACAAGGTACGCCTGATATGACTTGATGACAATGGCATTTTATCTCTGGGGTCCCCAAACCCATAACCCAGCCTAATCATGTGAAAAATACCATGCAACTCGCCATAGAGGGACAACCTGCAAAATACCTGACCAGTATTCCGCAAAACTGCCAAGGTCATCAAAGACAGAAAATCTGAGAAACAAGAAAGAGGTGAAGGAGACACGACAACTGAATGTAATGTGGTAAGCTGCCTGGATTCTGGAACAGAGAAAGGACATTAGAGAAAAACTAAGGAGACAGAAATAAAGTATGGGCTTCAGTTAATAATGACGTTACCAGCATTGGCTCCTTGATTAAGACAAATGTACCACACTAACGCAAGACTAACAGGGGAAACTATTATAAGGGGTGGGAAGTACAGGGCAACTATTAAGTTCTTGTGATTTTTCTGCAAATCATAATCTAAAGTTTACTGAAAAAAAAGTCTGAGTGGTAACGTGTTGGTTTGTTTTTAAAACACTATTTCAAGGGCAGACACAACAGAATACTGTCGCAGCTGAGTAAACCGGGAGCCCAAATACACCCTGACGTAGTTTCAGCAACTGTAAGAGAACAGAGAAGCAGTGGTTCGCCTGTCCCTAGTCCCACGTCAAAGCACACTAAGTGTCTGAGACCTTCCTTGGAAGAAGCCCACGTCTCCATCCCCAGCAAGGAAACGTTTATAGACTAATATTAAAGCAAAGTGTTGCTGGAGATCTGCCGAAGCAGATTTCTGTGCCTTAGATCAGTCACTAGACGAAATTTTTGTTCTCAATCTTTAAGCATCTGCTTTACACTTTACCAAACTTAGTTTAAATAACATCATAGTAGTGAATCATTTATAAATGTTTATTAAATGTCAGTAATTTGTACAAAGCAAATATTAATAGCAAGAGGCATTTTTTTTGGCGAAATATGTACAAAAGGAAAAAGCCTTAATGAATTAGCAACTCATTTTATAAAATCAAACCATTTCTTTCCACTTTTAGACCTCCTTTAGAAATAATTTATTGCCAATCCTGAACTAAAGCACTAACAACAACAAAAAAAAATTTACAACAATATCAGATAATGTGCTTAGTTCCTGGAAAGTTATAAAAAGATATGTGTAAAAAAATCCTAAGCCACAAATACTTTTATACAGAGCTAATACAAATCAGGTTTTGTTAGGTACAGTATCTATGAGCTTGTTACAAAATATACTTTTTGATAAGGCTTCTGTGGTAAATGAGCTCTCACCATAGAATAGAAAAGCCATTTTTGCGATTCTGCTTTCAAGTAAGAGGTAAAGAAAGGGTACAGTCTGTTGCACGGTTGCATGTACTTCGCAAGAATCCCTACCCCTTCCCCTTTTTTCCTGGTACCATCAAAAAGGCATGCTTAAGGACAAATTCATCACTTACTATGGCAAGAAATACATAAACAAGCTTTCTAAATACAAACCAAAATAAAATACCAAGTAGTATATTACTATCAGTGATACTCACTGATGGAAAACTTGTGCATAGTGGGTCCCAACATACTTTGATCCATCTGTTAATTTTCATCGTTATTATCAACAGACTCACACAGGTCACAAAAATCTGTTTATCAACCCAGAAAATACTGCCATATCATTAATGCTTTTAAAAACAATCAACATTCCACATGCTCTAGCATTTGAAATCAGACTGTTAGACCTGGATGCCACAGAGCAAACAATATTAATTTAAATGCTAACTATACATTCAAGTGCAGACGTTAAGAATGCTAGTGGTACAAACACTGTACTTCAAATGTTAATGATCACCTAGCAGCCTAAGGCTAATACCTACTCGATGGTCCTTGAAAAAGCCACAAAGTCCAACTTGTTTAAACTGTTCAGGCTTAGACTTACACTTCAATAATTTATACTTCTCTAGATCAAATTTATTAAGCCCTAACCTCGTACCGAAAAATAATGGGCATGTACTATATCATCTGCTTTGTTTGGAACAAGGAGACACATATACACCCACTCATAACCTCTCCCCTCCTGTTTACTAGACTGAAAAGCCACCCTGTATCCTATCATTTAAAAAAAAAAAAAGAGTGCTTTTAGTCGAGCAGCACAACACAGGGACGGATCATCTGTGATTAATGGAAGTTAACATGCTGAAATGACGGGAAAGAGACAAAGCGACCGACTACTACGTCAGATTTCCAACTGAAAAAGACATGAGCAAAACTGTTCTTGATTCCTCCAATAAAACTAAAAGAAATGAAAGGTAACAGAGTGACTTTCTCTAGATTTATTAGGGAGTTTGTTACAAATGTTTGGGCTTTACACACATGATCTCATGGATTCAAGCAAGAAATTAAGAGTTAACACTGACAGTTAGCCTTCTCATTACGTACACAGAAATAACATTGCTACAAATTGCAACGGAGAGAATCTCATTTCAAATGATTTGGTTTGGGGTTTTGTCTAAATGTGTCATTATATAATGGAAGCACCAATTTGTGGGTTTCTCAAATAGTGATTTTGAGTTTCAGGACGTAACAGCATAATTTGGTAACTTTATTCTTCATATAAATAAGGCATAACCGGATATGTGTACTGATGCTGAAAACACATTTTATCAAACACACAAATACAAGTATTTGGGTATACATTGAAAGCTAAGATTTACCCATTCCTTCTTACAAAAAATTATAAGAGCATATGATTTCTGTTGAATCTACACCAGTATTTCCAATCAGTGTGGTATTAAGGTGATCCTATTTCCTTCTACTTTAAACAAACCACTGCCACCAACTGAACAGAGATTTCCCTCAACAGCTCTAATGTGAGAGATCAGCCAGAGGACCGACCTTCCCTATGTAAAGAACACGCCAATGCAACTTAAAAGAGAACAAGACAAAAACGAACGATCTTTTTCATTCCGTACTGCCTTCTTTGGATGCAGCTGCACTCCCGCTATCGAGTGCCCTTTCCAGATAACAAAATTGAAACGAAGATTTCAATTTAATGCGATATTTGGCAGAGAGCAACAATTCAGGTTATTAAAAATCATGTTTTAAGTGGCAGAGGCTGCCTTGAATTATGTAGATCTTCAGAAAACATTCGACAAAACCCTTTTCCTATAAAAATTAATGTTTAAATTTGTGTGTTGTTCTTGATTTGTAAGGCAACTCTGTAGACTAGAAATTTCTTCAAGGTCAACAAAGACACTTGTGTGATAGTTCTTGAGAATTAAATGAGAAGGCATTCAGGTTTAAGAACAGAATGTAATACAGAAATAGGCACATTTTATTCCAAATCATAACTGTAATGATTTAGAAAATCAAAACACACCAAAGGACTTTAAATCTAAATTACCTTTTGAGAGACTAGGGGGAAGTTGGCATAGCGAAAATTATGAGCACCTTTTTAATTCAGTTCACCGAATTTCATCTCTCTCTTCATACAGTGGTATTTCAAAAGGATCCAGTTTTCATGATACAGGTAAGACTCCTTCGAATGGTTTTGAAACACAGCATATAAAAGAATGTGGGCTAAAGCCTTCAGATTGAACCTCACAGGTCCATTGAATATTTGAACAAGCTTAAGTTAAATATAAGTGTTACTGCCTCAAAATATATCCTAGATTTTAAAACAACGTTGATTCTGAGACATCACACACAGCAGGGAATAAAACTGCAAATGCCCAAAATAATACAGTATCTATCTGGTTGGTGTTTTCATAGTTCTTGGTGGTGAGTCAAAATGGAGAAACTTAGCGATTTGTGCTTTGTCAGGGAATATTTATGGTTCAGAGATATTAAATATAACTTCAATAAAACTAAGTGTTCTCTTCCTGGAGGGATCTAAATTTAGTCTTCACTGGAGTTAAATGTTTGGCCATTTAATAAAACTATTTGCTCAATTTACACATAGACTCTCCACGGAACAGTCCAAATGTGGCTGTGTACATATTCAGATACTCATAAGCACTGAAATTATGCTAACCTTGTAAATTTATAAACAATGTATTCTTTTTGGCAGGAAGCATTAGATGTGGAACTATTCAAACATGCACAGATTATACTATGTACACCTGCACTATGATGTAGCTCATGTATTATCGAGGCATAAAAAAACACTGGAAGTTGCACGGATGTAATGATAGTGGAACTTCAAATGCAAGAAAAGTCAGGTATGTCAAGAACAATCCCTGGTTAGCTCACTGAAAAGCCCCACTCTCATACCAGACAGCAAGGCAGAGCAAGAACCACTGACTTGTAAAGGCTGGGTGATCCATAATGTTAACCAATCGTTTAAGGGCTGATAAAATACCTGAGAACATAGTCAGCTATACAGTAAAGTGACAGATATCACAGTCTTAATCAAAATTTTCAGGAAAAGCAGAGAAGCCATCACTTTTCAAATTGTCACATGTCTCATATGTCTGTTTCTGATTCAATTTTAACACTACATATAACCTACAAGGCAGTACTTTCAGTACTGCAAACTAGCCATTCTGATGAGTTCACTATGAATGTATTTGTCATCACAAAGCTACTTCACGGGTATGTTTTAATTTGATAAGCAGTGTGGGGAGGCCAAATCCTTGGGTGTGAACTAAAAAAATCACTACTCATCCTTAGAAGCATCTTTAAAACATTTAAAATATACCTCAAAAAAGCTGGCCCTTCATAAACAGTAATTATACAAATGTGTACAAACTGTATCATTTAGAGACACACCAAGAATCAACAGGAATCTCAAATAATGCCTTCTGGAATAGTCTGGCAGGAAAATACAGCCCTTGGTAAGCTCCAAACAAACAAACAAACTCCCATCAGTGGCACAGTGCGGAGTTGATGGGAATGGACAGGAGAGCAAGAGAGACGTCTGTGACGATACAACAATGCATAGGACTTAAAACACACGACATTCTGGAACAGGTAAGTTTATTTAGAATGTTCTGTTACCAAGTTGCTTGCAGTTTTTAGTTGCTGCTACGGCCAGAATGTTTCACACATGGCACATTACATGATAAAGAAATGAAAAAGGCAAGTTATGTTTCACTCACTGCTTTGGATCAAAGCACTGTATATGGCATTTGTTTGCCTTCTGCTCCCCTGTGCCACTTGTGAACGCTTGTCATCAGCATCAGACCAGAAATCCTTATGGAAACTTTAAAACACTAAGAGCATTACACCTTCAGAAACCACAGCAATTTAAAACCAAAACAACTGTTGTGTGTACAAGCAATTAAAAAAAACCCGAAGGCTCAACCTGTATAAATCTACAGAATGCCATTCCTTAGATCAAACTTTTTTCTAACAGCCCTTTCAAAATAGGAGGTCACCAAAAAGCTAGGCAACAAGTGTCGCTGCTATGGGTAAGGCAGACAGAAGACATCTTACTTGTTTTAGAACCAAATGTTCCCTACCTCATACCTGTAAGTATTCAAGGGCACCTTCTATACTTGGCACTATAGGAGAATTCAGTTTGAAAACTGGAAGGCTTTAAAGCCTTAAACACAGCTAGTCTGAGGTTGGCCAGGAAGTTAGAATTCAACTCGAACGGAAGCCATAGTGAAACCGATCAAAGTCTGAATTTCAGCAAATCTTGGCGATGTGTTATTCAACAGCTTTCAGCCACAAACCAAAGGACGCAGAAAAAAGACTAAGATTTTTAAGAAGTTAAACATCAAGATTTTTCTAATTTCTGTTGTAAACTGCTATTTAAAAAACAAAACAAACAGAAAACAATCAAAAACACAAAAAGATATTAAAATAGCAAGTCCTTTGTACATCACTGTAGCATAAGCTGCTTGAGGTTGTCATGAAGAATAGTATCCTTCACATCACGAAAAACAAGGCGGATGTTTTCCGTGTTGATAGCAGTGGTGAAGTGGTGGTACAGGGGCTTCTGCTGCTGGTCCCGGCGTTTGTTCCGGAAACATTCCACCAGGAATTTTTGGACGTCTCTTAAGCTGTGGGGATCCCCTTCAAATTCTAGGAAATAGTCTTTGATGCTCACAATTTGCACTTTCTCCTCAAGCAAGTCTGTCTTGTTTAAGAACAGAATTATGGAGACATTGCTGAAAACCCGGTTATTGACGATGGTTTCAAAAATGTTCAGAGATTCTGTCAGGCGATTGGTCAGTCGATCTTCCATAAGCACCTGGTCGAATTCACTTGAGGAAACAAGGAAGAGTATTGACGTCACACTGTCGAAGCATTCAAACCAACGTTTCCTTTCTGACCTCTGACCACCTACATCAACCATTTTGAAAGGAACATTTTTAATTTCAAAGTCGTACTCGTGAATGCCTTTGGTGGGTCTTCTGGCAAGCAGGATATCTTGTTGTGATGGAATGTAATCCTGGAAAAGAAAAACATTGTTTTATACTTAGTAATCCAGAAGTAAATTATTAGACTTTTTAATGGACTAACTGCCCTAGTAAAGAGATATACAAACAAAATGATCTTTTTAATGACAGTTTCTGATACATCGAAGCATCAATACTATTACTACTATTATTATCAAATGCCAAAATACATTAAAACATTAGTTTACAAAGACTGGTTCAAAACTCACTGCAAACGGCTAGCATACGCTATTGTTTTCACAGTGGCAGTACTATTCAAATTCAAGTCTTACCTACCAATTGTCCTCATCCAGCTCCACCGCTGTGCGTCCACCTTCCCAGTTCCAGGTTCTGCCCACTTCTCTCTGACCCATTCTAAGCATTCCTTTAGTGTGCACCCCACCTTCGTGACTCAGAGTTTCCATACCAGGTCACTCTATGCTACCCTGCTGCTACATTACACGTGTGAAAAACACTTTCTCTATGCTAACTAATTAATCACTGTGGACCTGTTGCTGGTTTTGCTCCCAGGGTACAGTCTAAGCAGCTGTGCTCCAGCTTTCTCATTTACTGACCCAAGAACTCACAACTAGTTATCCACTCTGAGTGTCAGCACCTCTGTCTGTGAAATGGAGATGATCACACCTGGCCTACCTACCTCAGAGGGAGGGTGTTGCAGAGGTCAAGTGTGCTCTTCTCTGAACTCTCCATCAGTGCACTCTAAGGCTCTCAACAAACGCAAGCTCTGGGCATACGCGTCACCAGCTACCTGACGGTGTACTTCCTTAGGCAAGGTAACTGGTTCTTCCTTCTCAGTCTAGTATTTTTCCAGAACTCTGACACAGATTTTTGGCAATATGTGGAGCTTTTAACGTTGATCATCAAGGTCAAAATATTTTAAAAATCAAGGCAGAATTTAAAACAATGCAGACTGTTATTCATGATGCTGCATCTTATGCCTGAGTAGTATAATATGATTTCGAAATTTTAATACAACATGAATACTCACTCATCTCTTTAAAATGGTGCAACGGAATTAAGAATCTAAAAAAGAGTAGGCAGTCCTTATTGGCAATCCACAGTCATTCATTAAATAACTCCAGGACTGTAATAAAGTGTTAGCTTTCTCATCTTTTCTCCTAGCTTTTGTTCACATACATATCTACTATACTTATAATCAACATATGCATACAATTTTTAGCCTGCCGCCACACTTCTGCTTAATACTAATATTTTATCATGAACTATTCTATAGCTGATACTGTCACATCTCATTTTAAAAAACTATACAATATGTCAAATGCATTAATGTGCTATAATTTACATTAACATTCTCCTTAAAGGTCACATAGGTTGTTTCCAATTTTTTGCTGTAATTAACAGAAACACTTCAATTAAAATTCTCATGCACATAATTTTTTTTATTTTGGATTATTTGAGACTAAAATAACCAGGAATAAAACTATGAGGTGAAAGGTTATAAACTTTTTTTAAACATTAAACATGACTCTCAAAAAGGTCACAAATATTTTAATGACCCTGGACACGTAATGCCCAACTGCTTTCCAGAAGGTAGTACCAATTTACAGCCTATGTCTGTGCCAGCTACTTCCGAAATGTGCCACCCCCAAGCGTTAAAAAATTTTTAATTCTATAAAAATAAAAAGTTCTCTATTTTGTCTTTCTTAAGAGTTAACACTCTAGATAAAACACTAAAGGCTAATTCATATGAAGCCCGGCCAATGTAATCAGGTGCTAAATGGTCTGGCAGACTACGGCGATCAGGACAGGCACATACGAGCTGTGTAACCGGGCAAGTCATTTAGCCTCTCTGTGTCTCAATTTCCTCATTTGTAGAGGTAACATTTATAGGGTTGCTATGAGGACTAACTGAGAAGTGATCAAGTGAAGTCAGTAACGACTGTGTTTGGCACATTTGTGTCAGCTGTTGCTACTACCGTTGCCACCACTGCCACCGCTGACGGGAGGGCAGTCAAAGGCGGCTGGAAGAGCCAGACACACTTTCATGCGACCCTCGTTTTCAAATACTCCCTGCTCATTCACACTTGAGAATCTATTCACAATCAAACACAAACACACTCAGCAAGAAAACTCATCTTCTTCCTTACCAACTCCTCCAAGTCCCACTAGTACGATCTCCTGTCCACTCCCTTCCCACCCACGCCCCAGCCTCAGTAAGTCTTCAGTCACCTTGGACACTTCCCTATCATCTCCTATTTTGTATCGAATCCTACTGCTCCTTCTTCGAATCTTTCCTACATGTTTCCTTTTCTCCTATTCCCACTGCCCCCACCTTTTATCATCTCAGGCGTGGCTGCCATCTCTTCGCTAGTTTCCTTGCCTTGAATGTGTCACATTTCTTGGATCCATTGCTAAGCCACTCTGTGCCTCTCCCAGACTAAACCAACCCTCCCGCGTCATGACTGCAGAACTTATGGCGGTGTCCCTCACTGCACCAGACCCAAACTCTGCTGATTGGCTTTTAGGGCCCTCCTTACGCCTTGTTTTCTGGAATCAGACTCTGGTCTGCACTAGTTCAAGTTCACCACAGTGCCTAGCATCAAGCCCTGCACAAAGCTTCACGTCCTACTACCGTTAATGTTCACTCATTTGCACAGCAGTGCAACTGCATGGACAATGCATAAAAACTCGAGCTACCGCCTCCTAGAAATCGGTTTTTACAGGTTAGAGCCAACAACTTCACATATTCTTCATCAGACAGGTGTGCCTTCTCAAACTAAATACATCCAGCTGTCTCCCAACTTGGTGGGACACATCTCTTTCCATATCTACGTCCAACCCATCCTTCAGGCCGTTCAGGTTCACTTACTCTTGTGGGCTAGCTCCAACCTTTCTAGCCAAGACATCTCTCTCTAGTCCATGAACTAATATTATCTTCGTGATGAGCATCATTCAATTGCCCTCCACTTGTTTCATGTATGCTAGTTCTGTCTCCCTGACCAGACTGAGCCCCTTAAACGCAGGATCAAAGAACAGCTAACACTGAGCATTTACTACATTACTATACCTTCAGAGTTTATCTCATGTAACTGTCCCATAACCCTACGAGATCAGTTCTCTTACTATGCCCATGTTAGGGATGAAGAAACTACAGTTTATAGAGATGCCTGAGGTCACACAGAGCCAGTCCGTGATGGAGCTGGGATGGGAGCCCAGTCAGTCTGGCTACAGAGCCCACATCCTGGACACCTGTGCTATTCCAGCCCCACAGGATCACAGGGCTCGGCACTTGGCAAGGCTTCCATGGCCCTGGTACTTCAGTAAGAAATGGAACAGCAAACACAAGCCTGTGACTTGTCCCAGAGTTACAAGATGAATGACAAAAATACAGTACACCCAGGTTTGTTCTATTTTTTTTTTTCTTTATCTTCCCCTAAATAGAGAACATCGGGTTTATTCTCCTTCCCTTTGAAACTACATCCTGATCACAGCACCTTTTTCTTTTTATTCCAGATGTGGCCTTAAAATTGTTCTCAATAGAAGATTCCAAGCAACTACTATAAATTGACTGCAGTTGGCCTGGAGTCATTCATTCAAACGCTGTTTGTTGAGCGCCTACTTTGTGCCAGGCATTGTCACCAGGCACCAGGAGCTCTCAACTCTTCACGATCAGGAGATGAGGTCTTTGCACTTAAGGAAATAGACGGGCAAAAGCAAAGTAATTATCAACTGTATCATGCGCAATGAAGGAAGAAAGCAGGAGCTGATACTGAGGATAAGAGGAGGGGACCTTCCTTTGAACGGTGTGCTCAAGGAAGGCCTATCTGAAAGGTAAATTGAGAAGGGCAGGTCAAGTCAGCACTGTCCGAATTGCAAAATAAGAAATAACTCCTACAAAATTAGTTTATCTGCTAAGGCTTCTCTCTCCATTTGGCCTATACTTAACTTTTTTATAAGGCTTACAATCTGACCAGATGAGAAAGTGTTAATAAAACAGATCTTACTACAAAGCTTCACTGATGTGGACCCAATGAGTAAAAACAAACTATGGAGATCTCAACTTACAGGGAACACTTGCGCCTAGGAAACTGGCTGGAAAAAACATTGGCTTAAATGCAGAAAAACATGAATTAGAAAAAAAAGAACAGGAGAAATGTAAAAATTAATCTCCTAGGGCAAAAAAAAAAAAAAAAAAAAAAGTACTTTTTCACATGTCCCAGATACATTAGTTGCTACTTTTCTACTTGCAACAGGTTCATTTTGTGCTTTCCTTCAGCTACATTTTTAAAGTTAAAAGCTCGAAGAGTCTTAAGACCATGATTTTAGTATGTATTCTTCAGAGCCCGCAGTGCTCGGCTGGTGCTACCGCTGGCTCTGGCTTCCAGGGTCTGCTGCAGGCAGAGCAGCTCCACTTGTCTGCTAAACTTTATAACAGAAATTTGCTTTACAAGGAGGCAACTGAAGCGACACTAAATTTAGTAAGTAACAAATGGCCCTAGGGCAACGGCTTTCAAAATTTCTCTAAGCAGCAGAAACCTTTCTTCCAACAAACCCTCCTGCGTAAGTCCAACAGGCAGAACAGACAGTGGGGCTGCTCCGCCTGCAGCAGGCCCGGAAGCCAGAGCCGGCCTCGTTCCAGCTGAGAGCTGCTGGCTCCGAGGAATACACCACAGGAAAATAATCAACTCTCTTTCCAAGGATGACTCCTTCTCCCACATCCTGGAGTCTCTTCAGCAGGCTTTCAGAATCTAGCCCTCCTACTCTGTATCTTAACACAAAAGGGACACGAACTGGAAAATGTCACTTGTTGAAAGGTCTGGAAATCAATCAACCCATTGTGTTCTGTTTCTGCTTACAAAACTCCCCCAAAGACAATGAAGTATAATATAATAGATAATGTGCAATCTCATTTCCAAACATAAACTTCTTTCTCTAAACAGTTTTACTTCCAGTGGATAGGGCATTTCTCAAGGAAATGGTGGGGGAAGAAAAAAGAAGTGTTGCAGCTGAAAAATAACGATTTTTTTCATTTTGAAAAAATAAAAATCATTCAATATTCTTTGTTAGCCATCACTCTAAATAAAGCACAACAAGTCAGAATACTGCCACTAGGAAAAAGAAAGAAGCAAATAGCTTAATATATAATTTTCTAACCTTTTCCAACAAGCTGCCCCCATATTAAAACACTGATATCCTGACTACTGCTTTCACATAGCGATAAACAAACATTCAGTTTAAAAACTTACTGGTTCTCCAAGTTTATCCAAGTTATCCAGGAAATATTTTACAGATTCACCCTAAAAACAAGAAGAAAATAAATAATTATTGGGGCTTAGAAACGGAAGATCTTGTTACAACAGTTTATATTACACTATCTGGTTGTACACTTAATCCAAACATATTTTGTTTAGTCATCAACTTCAGACTGAACAGCTAACCTTCCTAAAAACATATAAAACGTCTGCTCTGGCACAAAATGCCCAATCTGCAAAAGGCTGCTTGATTTCACAAATGTTTTACATAGTGATACCCCAAGTGATCATTTACTTGTGGCCCAGATTACATGCATGCTTTTTGATATAACTGTGTATACAGAGAGAAGATGTAATTAAAAGTTGAAAACTACTTTTGAGAGAAACATAAATCTACCACTAAAATTTAAGTGAGATTCTTTTTGTCTATGTTTCGCATCTTAAGTTTATAGCAACAGCAGTTATCATCAGTGGAAAGAACAAACCGGAAATAAGGCGAGAATACCATACAAAATCTCCCAATAACAGGTGTGTGTGCCTGGACAGACACACCTTGCTCAGATGATTTCGGACGGTGCCGCAGGCTTCACGTCTCCAACAGGTCTTCCCGTATAGAGTGGCCTACCCTTTCTGAACCCAGTTTTCTGCTAGACCTCCAAGCAATTTCAAACACCTAAATTGTATTAGAATCTTTCCTAAAAAAAAATGAAAACACTTGACAAAAGGACACAGAGAAGGGGGCAACCACTTTGGGAAAGAAGGCATCTGTGTTTGAGAGTCCAGTCCTCCTCCCTGCGTTTTCACTTTCCGGCTGGATGTTCCCACGGCTGCACTGCCCCCCGCAGAAGCTGCTTCCACAGGTTCCTGAAGACAGTGCTTCTCTAGTGTACAGGAGAACCACCTGAGGATCTCGTGAGACTGCAGGTTCTGGTTTAGTTAGTGTGGGCTAGGGCCCCAGTTTCTGCAATTCAGGGGGTATGTGGAACCATACTTTGAGTCACAAGGCTTGAAACCAGCAGTTTTCAAACTTCTTGGTCTCAAGACCCCTTTACATATGTCTTAAGGTTCTTGAGGACCCCAGAAAGCTTTTATTTGGGTTATATCTACTGATATTCACCATATTATAAAGTAGAGCTGAGAACCTTTACCAAATACTTAACCATTTTAAGTATCGACAAGCCCATTCCACGTTAGCACACTTCCGCACGGCTCAACAGAGAAGACAAGCAAGTCTCTCACCTGCTTCTGCATGTGAACTGCTACAACAGGTAATTTTGGTTGAAGTACATGAAGAAACTCTGGCCATACACAAAAATGTACAGTTGACCCTTGAACAACATGGGTTTGAATGGCGTGGGTCCACTTTCACGCGGGTTTTTTCAATAAAGGTTACACCGAGTGTGCTTACCTCTCCTGCCTCCCCTTCTACCTTCTCCACCTTTCACACTCTGCCAATCTGCGACAGCAAGACCAACCCCTCTTCTTCCTCATCCTCCTCAGCCTACTCAGCGCGAAAACCATGAGGATGAAGACCTTTATGATGATCCACTTCCACTTAATGAATAATAAATATTTTCTCTTCCTTACCAATTTAATCAATTTTCTCTCTAGCTTAAAGAATACAGCCTACAACACACACAGCATGCAGAACATGTGTTCGTCAGCTGTCATCGATAAGGCTTCTGGTCAACAGCAGGCTATTCATAGGTAAGTTTTTGGGGAGTCAAAAGTTATGCATGGAGTTTCAACTTTGTAGAAGTTGGTACCCCCAACCCCTGTGTTATTCAATGGTCAACTGTAGTTGAAAAAGGGAAGAGTATTCTAATAATATTTTCAGATAATTGTAAATATTCATTACTACACCAAAATTCGACAAGTGGTAGTTTCTCAAAGGTTAGTTCCCTGTGAAATTGGAAACCCTACTAATGAACTTTTTGTATTGTTATATTAAAATTCATGGGTCTATCCTGTACTTTGAAAGGATTCTTTACCCACCCATGATTCTATAACATCAGACACTGGTCATTTGGAACATAGTAGGTTGCTTAGTTATACAGATTTTCCAAATACTGGCATGTTTCATTACACAGTATTTAAAAATCATATTCATCAGTAACACCTCAATCTTATCACAAATCTTTGGTATTGGGAAGCTGTCAAACTCACAGTGGCAGGCAGATATATATTTTCCTAAATTCTAATTTTCACTTGAAAGCTCAAATTTTATCACTGGCAACAAAAACTTTCAGTTATTTTCCTTTAAGGACTAACTTCATTCATCTTCTAAAAAAAAAGTCTTTCAAATACTCTAGTCTGAATAAGTTAGTTGTTCATGGTGTTCCATGAAAAATGTGGCAATTTCAGCTCACAAGGTACCAACCACCCAAGTGCTTTCCCTGGAGACAATCATCCCCCTGCAGGAGCAGGTTTAGTGTTTATCTCCTATTTCATCACAGGGAATAGTAAAGAGATGTACACTTAAGGGTGAAGTTTTTTTTTTTTTTTTTTGAGATGGAGTCTCACTCTGTCACCTGGCCTAGAGAGCCATGACATCAGCCTAGCTCACAGCAACCTCCAACCCCTGGGCTCAAGCGATCCTCCTGCCTCAGCCTCCCACGTATCTGGAATTACAGGTGCACACCACCACGCCCGGTGGTGTATTTACGTGCTAAGAATTACTAAAGCAGGGGTTAAATATTTTTAAGACGCCTGATATTCACTGCCTTCTCTTTCCTACCTCCCACAGTTGAAACATTGAGTTTATTTATTAATAGTGAATCTAGACAAAGATAAACTAAGCCAAGATTGTGTAAGAGTGTTTTGCAGATGTTTCTATAATTAACTAAGGTGAAAACTCTCAGAGGCTCCACATTGTGGTGGCTAATGTTTATCATTTTAGGGTTACCAGAACAAGGGGGGCTGTATTTAAAAGAATATAAATCCCACATCCAAATCAACAATACAAGTTCAACTACACAAAAAATTATTTCAATTAGTATTATTTGTCTTAACTGATGGTCAGATAAGTGAAAGTTAAAGTAACCTTAAAATGAACACATTGAAATTATCTAAAGCAACAAAGCCTTTGCCTCCTATAAAAGTAAATGCTGACACACAAACCCACATTGTGTGTGAGGGTATAGAGAAATTAGTATTCTCATTTTAGTGATCTTGCAAATTCACACAAACATTTTGGAAAGTTATGTGTAGCATGCACCATAAAACTTTTAATGACCTTTGGCCAATTCTAAGAAACTGATTCAACATAAACAAAATAATACATACAAAAAGATATTACTCAGCCCTATTTTTTTTTTTTTTTTTTGAGACAAAGACTTGCTCTGTTGCCCTGGGTAGAGTGCAGTGGCATCATAATAGCTCACAGCAACCTCAAACTCCTGGACTCAAACAATCCTCCTACCTCAGCTTCCAGAGTAGCTCAGACTACAGGAGCGCATCACAATGTCTAGTTAAATTTTTCTATTTTTAGTAAAGACGGGGGTGGGGTGGGCCCTCGCTCTTGCTCTTGCTCAAGCTGGTCTCAAACTCCTAAGCTCAAGCAATATTCCCCCCATCCTCACCCCACCTCGGCCTCCCAGAGTGCTAGGGTTATAGGTGTGAGCCACTGTGCCTGACCTCAGTGCTACTTTTACCGGCAAGATCTGGAAGTTAGTTTTTCCATTAACAGTAGGGGAGGCTGAGCATGGTGGCTAATGCCTATAACACTAGCACTCTGGGAAGCTGAGGTGAGAGGATTGCTTGAGCTCAGGAGTTGGAGACCAGCCCAAGCAACAATGAGACCCAGCCTCTACCAAAACCACAAAACATTAGCCAGGTTGTGATGGCATGGGCTTGTAGTCCCAGCTACTGGGGAGGCTGAGGCTGGAGGATCCTTGAGCCCAGGAGTTTGAGGTTGCTGTGAGCTATGATGACGCCACTGTACTCTACTCCGAGCTACAGAGTAAGACTCTTGTCACACACACAAAAAATTAGGAGAGTGATTTAATAAATTTTGGTATACTAACCTAATAGTCATCAAATAATTATATTTGATATAATTGCTATATATAAAATATTTATGCCATTAAATGCTAAATTAAAGCAGTAGATTACAAACAGAAGGACCCATAACCTTGATCCATGAGCTTTAGGTGTTTTTTTTTTGCAAGCTTGGCACCAATCTTCATCTGGCAGCAAAACCTGACCTGAATTAATGTGGGGTTCTTTACAGTCTTTTTAAAATCCTACACAGTAAAATTAGTCAAATATTTTGCTGCAAAAACCTGCAGATATTACATAGTAAACCATAAATGACTGTATTACCTTTTTGAAATTCAAAAAGTTCTTAATTCCATAACACACTGAGACTCAAGAATTTATAAAAGGCTATGGGCCTGAATTATATATGCTTTGATTTTAGCTATTTAAAATACGAGCAAAAGTAACTGTGACATTATGGGTGACTATATTCTCTTTTCAAAAAAATACTAAAAAGAGAAAAGAAAAAGAGTAAAATAGAAAAATCACCCCTCTTTGATCTTTTCCTGGTATTACAAATATTTTAAAAATATATTTTTAACAGATCTTTTCACTGAATCGTCCTGATGTAACTGCTTTTCTTAAAGCGGGATCTTAAGTCTTTTGGGTCAAAATTACTACATGCCTTTATGAGGAATTCATAATCTCACTAAAATCAAATGGTAATAATTACAGACAAATGCATGTGCTATTATTAAATTTCAATTTCTAGCAAAGTTACATCAGTATAATTTACAAAGTCCTCGGCGGACTCAACTATGTAAGTTCAAATAAAAATATTCATAATTCTTTCACATTTGAATGTGACTGGATTATCTCTAACACTTTAAGTCCTAAATAAGGCGCACTACTGCCAACGAACTGTACTTTGCCTTCTCTCCCATCACTCAGCCAGTATCTGTTCAAGAAGCATAAACACTTTAAACATCATTCATATTGAAAATATATTTTGGTTTAACATAACTCCCCTATCAAGAAAAGGTATGTTAATTCACCATTTCATATCACAGGTGCTTCCATTACTAAGAACTAAGAGTGGCAGACTTACGAATGGGTTAATTTCTGTAATTATACAGACCACAGGAATAAGGAAAAGAATAAAAAAAGAATGGGTTAATAACCTTTTAATGTGATTATAAAACTAAAGCCTCAATACTCTTAAGAATAAGAAACATTTAAATTTAGATTTTCTACAGTTTACCCTAAGGATCCAGATAAAAATCAAACGGAATGGTCAGGCTCCTCGAATTAAGCTATGTTGAAACAAACAATGCACCACCCACACACCTGCTACAAAAGGATGGAACACCCTTCGGAGTTAGGCAGTTTAGGGAAATTTTCACAGCAGCTTCTAAGTCATACTAAACAAACAAACAAACAAACAACAACAAAAAAAAAAAAACAGAGAAAACCTTTTACTATCTCAAAAAATTCCAAATCAAAAAACCCCAAATTTTTATTATTTGTGATTTAACCATGAAGGACATGGAAGCAAATGACGATGTCTCTGTACTCGGTAGGCCCCAGAGCTTCTGATCATTTCCTTTTGTTTGTGCTTTAGTGTCCTCATGCAAATTTCACACCTACCTCAGTGCTGGCAACTGGCAGCCTCTCCTCCTCCCCTCCAAAAGCATGTGGTGAATGAAATATGAATTACCGAAAGTTACCCCTATATATTTTTTCCAAATAATTTCAGAAGAAGTAAAGTCTTCTGGTTTTTCTATTATTAACATTAAGGGAAAGATGTGAATTTCAGTCCTTTAGAGAAGGGTCAAGTCTGGCCAAGTCTCTAAACGTCTCCAAGCCTCAATTTCCCCACCAATAAAATGAGGAAGTTCAGTGGTTCAAACAGGCAAGCATTCAAGTTCTGCCCCGCACAACAATTTCAGTTTATTGATTTCAAGTTAAGTTCTCCATTCCTTATATGCCATGTGTCTATTAACCTTAAATTAGCTTTCGCTGTGACTCACTATTCAAGTTAGCTTACTTAGGCTCTTTGCTAATACAGAAGGATGTCAGGTATTGGGCACGGAATAACATGGGTTTAAGACTCTCGCTTTCTGTTGTTTATAACGTGAGGCTCATAGCTTTTCCCAGCCCATTTTACGTTACTGAAAGGAATTTTTAATAAAATTCCAAAGAAAGTCCACTTCATAATTAAGACTCTTAATATGTAAGATGTTTTATTCATTCCTTAGTTCTTTTTTCTCTACTCAGAATGCTGGGGTTGATTTTCTAGGTTACTGTGTGAGCCCCGAAAATACAAAGTAACACGGCACTCTGAAACGTGTCCCAATATTTCTTTGGCCTTGTAGATATTTAAGTTCCACCTAAACAAGAGCATAGGCCAGCGGACCTGGGTTCTAGCCACAAGATGGGCTTTATTATTGAAAACCGACACAATCAATGAGCACTGGTGAGCTTCAGTCACCCTTTGAGTTTTAAAATTCTTTGAGGGTCTATGAACTATAAGTTTTATGCTGTCCCACATTCACAGGAATCGTGTGTTAAAAATATTCTCATTGCTTGTAAAGACACAATGAACTGGGAGTCCTAAGTCTGAAGCTAACAAAATCTGAGAATACAAGTTAGAAAATAATTTCTATTACATAAATTCACAGTTATAGAAAAACTTAGTGGCTTATTTGCCCAGTTCCTGACTAAGTGACAGATTTATTTAATGCTTTCTTCTACACAGCTAACATATAAAGGACAAGTTTTAGAATGCACTACTTTAAAAGGATATGGAATTTAAGCTGGACAGCCAAAGAATACACAAGAAGAAATTATCTGCTTTTTTAGAAGAACATACTAAAAAATACTGGTGGCTTTGCATGTGGTAAACAGATAAAAATTGCACTATGGGGTAAAAACAGCAAACAAAAAATACAAATTATAAGTAATGCTTTTAATTTTTCAGAGTTAAAATCAGAGGTCTACTCTGCCAAAAATAATTATGACTTTATACACATTTGAGTTGTTAATCATTACTAAAAATCCCAAAAACAGCATTTTTTTATATTCTACACTCTCCAAATAAAACCGAATCACTAATTCCCCCCAAAAGGAAAAACCTAACAAAAACAAAAATCACATCCAACCCTTAAAACAAACCTTAAACCCTTCAAATCAAGATGACACTATTCCTCTGAACCTAGTCAGGGTCACAACACTAAATATATGGTAAGTACATTATATCACTGTATCATTTGATCTCAAAGGGAATAATGATCTATAAACAGTATCAGTACCAGGAAGCCATGATTAGAAAATAATCTACAGCTTGGATGTGAGGCTTTCTATTAAAAAAAGTACAGTACTCATTATCACAAACCATAAACCAAGTTTATACAATATGCAAAATAAAGCCATTTCCATAAAGAAAGTATAATCAAGGAAATAAACTTTTTGCCAAGTGAATTTTACACTCAAGAATTACAATTTCACCAAAAATATGAAGCTTAGGGATTTATTAAAGATGAAATACTTCAAGATCATTCAAGATCTAATACAGTATGTCCCCCCCCTTTTAAGAATAATAGAAAATGAGCATATTAAAAAAACTCATCAACATTTAATAGTGGTTATAAAGATATATACACACACAAACTTTTGCCTCAGAAATCCAAAGTACACCTATCTTTCTCAAATTATCCAGATCTATTTAGTAAAGACCAATTTCCACTTCAGTCCTTTAAAAACTGAAGACAATCTTTTGCTTAAATTTTAATAGCATTTTCATCAGCACCTGTCTTATGGCAAGAGGTATTTTCTTACACCCAATCATCTGTGTACAGGTTTTTATCTCCCTTTCTACAATGTATTGTTCCTGGGGACATAGTTCTTGTCACTGTATCCCTCCTACCATTTGTATATAAGTGTTTACATGCTTGAAAAAAAAGTCACAGAACTCTCTCTGTAACTAGAAACACCATGACATATTAATTTCTCCTTTATAACAAAAGTCCTTTCTAAGGCTGATGGGAGAGGCAAAAACAAAACACTCAAAACCTAATCAGTTTAGAAAACATTTCACAGATTGATTCCAAATAATTTTGCACATATTCCTGCTACCTCTACCTAACACCATTCCTCCCCAACCTCTCTCATATCCTCATCTGAGGATCTTACTCCATACACAGAGAGACAACCACAGATTTCAAGTTGGAAGACAGCCTGGAGAACCAACCTTATCCGCTGTTTTACAGATGAGAAGCCTGGAGGTGAGGGAAGTTAGGTGGCTGAGACAACAAAATGTATTTTAGTGATGAAACCAAGAATTTAAGGTACCTTATTCTTAGATTTTCTCCCTGACTATATACCATGACTTCCCCCTATCTCCACTGCAACTTCCCATCTCTCCTAATCATACTCTTCACCAACATCTTCTGCAATATAGCAATTCTGTATTTTTATATGTAGTCCTGTATGCAAAAATCTAGACTCCAAGTCCCTCTGCTACACCTCTGTATCCCAGAACAGAATATTACCTTGTACATACCAATAGCTACATAAACATCTGTCAAATTTTTTGTATTGTAACTTCCCTTTTATGACATCCTTTTTCCATCTTATTTTTGCAAATGTCAGAGTCATTACGAGCATAATATATTGGGCAGAAAGGCCCTGCCTGTATTTTTCAGAGATGAGGTCTCGCTCTGTCACCCAGGCTGGAGTGCAGTGGTGCAATCACAGATCACTATAACCTTGAACTCTTGGGCTCAAGTGATTCTTCTGCCTCAGCCTTCTGAGTGGCTAGGACTACAGGTGTGTGCCACTATGCCTAGCTAACTTTTAAACATTTTTTACAGAGATGGAGTCTAGCTATGTTGCCCAGGCTGGTCTCGAACTCCTGGCCTCAACTGATCCTCCCACCTCGGCCTCCCAAAGTGCTGGGATTATAGGCATTACCACTGTTCCCAGCCAGGAAGGCCTTTTAAAGTAACTTTCACTAAATTC
>CAUYRT010057115.1:0-16419 GCA_963574885.1 Lepilemur ruficaudatus | reverse complement strand
CTAATAAGCTGTGGTGTGTCTTGGAGCTCAGGGGCACCATGAGAAGCACTGCCATGAAATTGTTGGGCTTTCTGTTCTCCAACAGCCCCGTCTCAATATTCATCAGCCAATCAGAGTCAAATATTGGACAGACACACTGGTGCTAAAATGAAATCCTGGCCTATGATGATGTCTTCAGCAGACAATTCCTGAGGCTACCTGGGCCATGACTGGGCCCTGGGTTCATCTCCCCTGGGGACCTTTCCTCATAGAGACTGCTCTTCAGCGAACCTTCCAGAGTGCAGCAGTGGCATGAACCCCCGCAGCAGGGGGCATTAGGCAGGTCACTCTCCTGGGCTCAGTCTCTTCATCACTAAAATGGGGATAAAGTCCAGCTTACCAAAGACTTCAAAGACCCAACCCAATGGTTAATGTTTGCAAAGCCCTGATGAAACTAACCAGGGCAAGGTGAGGCCATGTTACTAGAGGTCTCACACCCACCATGAAGGAGGTGACCCTTTCACCATACTTTGCCCAGTTTGTCTACCCCTTAGAAAACCCCATTTCTCTCAAGCACCACCTTCTAAGGGATGTAGACAGACTGGAGTCTATGCAGAAGGATTGCTGACACCCACCAGAAGCTGGGGAAACGCAGGAAATAGATTCTCCCTTAGAGGCTCCAGAAGCAACCAAAGCTGCCAACACCTCGATATCCAATATCCCACCTCCTGAACAGGAAGAGAGTATATTTCTGTTGTTTTAAGCTGTCAACCTTGTGGTAACATGTTACAGCAGTCCTGGGAAATGAATACAGATATCCCATGCTGGTTCCTCTTGGCATTAGAAACAGGTCTGTGCAGGTGACAAGTGTCATTAAAGGGAAGGACACAGCACCCAACCAAGGCTGCTTAGTGGTGACAGAGAAATGGCCAACAGGGGGGTTACCAAGAGAAGAGAATGGGGATTTCAGTGGGTGGTCTGAGCACTGCCCCAGGAAGGGTAGGTCTTGAGCCAGGTTGGTGGGTGTCACCCAGAAAGACCGTCTGCAGTGACAGCATCCCAGCCACTGGCCTGGCATCTGGGAGCAGGACTCGAGGGTCTAGTCTCTCAGGGAAGAGCTGGCAAGAGCAGGCAGAGTGACCGCACCAAAGCAGAAGCCAGTCCTAGGGCCAGAGGCAGAAAGGTATGGGGAAGGCTGAGACTCAGGGTGCGGGGGGCAGGCAGGACCCCAGCACTGGCCGGTAGTCCAGGAGGGCCAGGGAGCCCCGGGCCAGCACCAGCGCCTCTGGATTCTAGGACCAGGCTGGTGGCCACACCCATTCCCAGCAGCCCTGGGGAGGGCAGGGGAAGTAGATTGTTCAAATTCCGCCTGCTCTGGGCTGCATATGGCCGTGGGAGGGGCTGAGGCAGGAGGGGACTCAAGGTGCTGGAGCATTCACTAAGACACGCAGAGGAGGGCAGGAGTTCAGTGATTTTTTTTTTCTTTTTCACCTTCTCAACCCAGCTTTTCCCAACTCTGGGGAGAACTGGGAAGAGAAAGCCTCTATTTTTTTTTTTTTTAAGTACCAAATTTCTAGCTCAGCAGGAAACACAGGATAAATATTTACAGGCTGGAGACTGAATTCTCCTTGATGCCTATGGCCCCGCCAGGCCCCCCGTGCAGAAACAGGAGGGAACGTGGAGCTTTCAGCCCAGCCTGGTGCAGCAGGAGGCCCTGAAAGAAGCCAGACAGATGCGAGGTCTTTGCTCAGGTGGCCTGTGCAGCCTGATGCAGGGACGGTCTGGAGACTCGGCTGCCCGGGGCAGGATTGGGGTGCGGGACCCTGGACGCCTGCCTGTGATGGCCTTTGTCAGTTTAGAGGCGGGTAGGGCCCTGGAAGTGAGCAAGGGAAGGTGGCCAACTCTGGGTCTTGTCGGCAGGATCTGACAAAGGAGGCAAAGGATGAGGACGTCTCCCCCATGGGGTCATGGGCTGGCCGCAGCCCAGGTGCCCGTCACCCACTGACAGCCGTGTCTGGCACAGCAGTGAGCACGGTGAGTGGAGGACGCACGGAACACGTGCTGTCTGGGGGCCGGCGGTCACAGATACCCACGTCAGGCTGGCCGGCCAGAACTTGGAAGGAGGAAAAGCCCCACCAATGGGTTTCCAACTGCCTGCAGCAGAGGGGCTGGCCACCTTGCTCCCTGGCCCAAGTGCTCCCCATTGGTGGTCCAAGCAGACGAGTGTCTGACAATCTCCTGCCGATCACTGAGAATGTGGGGTCCGAGATGAATTATAAATCCAACCCCACTATTGAGATGGTCCCTGGACTCCCATGCCACAGGCTGGATGGAGTGTCTGGAATCATTACCAGCAACGCCAGGACACCCAGCGTTTCAGTGGAACCAAGTCTCTGTGCGCATTCACTAGCGGAATTCGAGACGTGCTATTTTGACTCGAATCGTGTGAACGCAGAACCTCAGGAGCCCGGTAGGCGATCTGCAAATAGGCGTCAGATGTGCAAGTAAATGCTTGGAAATGGAAAACCGAGTGCCAGTAGGTGTAGCCTGGCAACGCCTCACCCCAGCTAAACCTCCACGCTCTTGCTTTCTGTCCCCCGTGTGTATGTGACTTCTCAGCATCGTGGGAACAACCTCCCAGATGTGTGGCCTTACCCCTGGGGGAAGCCCCGCGTGGCTGCAGGGGTGGTGGGCAAGCTCCTCCCCGGACAGGCAGTTCTGGGGCTTTCGCTGCGCAGCCCCTCAGCCCTGGCAGGAGGGAGCTCCCGTTGCCACGGCGGAGACCCACTCAAGGACACATGCTTGCAGGTGCCTTCCCTCCTTCCTAATGTCACTCTCTCCAAAGCCCCCACTCCTGACCTCAGAACCACGTCCCACAATGAACGCCCCAGCCCCCGGCTGCGGCTCTGACTCCCACAGAAGCCCCAGGCTGGGGCGAGAAGCATTCCTTCCTCCCGCAGCACACAGGGGCAGGCTCTCGCCTTGTTCACATCCCTCTGTCTCAATCGTCCCAAGGGACCACTGATAGGTTTGAATTTAGGCTATTCCTTTGTCCATGCGTATGTTACGTCATTCAATAGGTGACGTGAGGTTCCAACTCGCTATTTGGGTGCAGGCGGTCAACACAGAGAGGTTGTGGCGCATGTCTGTAGTCCCAGCTACCTGGGAGGCTGAGGCAGAAGGATTGCTTGAGCCCAGGAGTTTGAGGTTGCTGTGAGATAGGCTGATGCCATGGCACTCACTCTAGCCCGGGCAAAAGAGTCAGACTCTGTCTAAAAAAAAAAAAAAAAAAAAACACAGAGAGATCTAAGATCCAAGCTCTTCCATCAGTGTAGTTTTTTGGGGAGAAAACTACACCAAAAAAGGAATTTACCTGTAACTTTGTTTTTAAATGCTTTGTTCTCATGTGTTTTAAAAAGTTCATTGGGAAAAAGAAAATGCAAAACTCAACATTGAGATAACCCTAAAGAAGTTGAATACTATCAGTATAATTAGTGAACGTTCCTCAGTAGCCTGCAGGGCAGCAGAGGGTTGGTTTCTTTCTGTGTTTTCATAAGATGCGTCTGTTGGCAGTGTGGAGAATGAACCAGACAGGAACAGGAACTTGCGGAGAGCAGGTGGTTCGGAGGTGGCCCTGTGAGAGGGAGGACTCTGAACCCCAGCTACACCTCACAGCAGCGGCCTCCAACATTTTTGGCACCAGGCACCGGTTTCATGGAAGACAGTTTTTTCCACGGATTGAGGGGGTGGAAGGCAGAGCTCAGGTGGTGATGCAAGTGATGGGGAGCTGCTGTAAATACAGACAAAGCTTCACTCGCTCACCTGCCACTCACCTCCTGCTGTGCAGCCGGGTTCCTAACAGATCATGGACCAATTCCGGTCCACAGCCCAGGGGTTGGGGACCGCAGCCTCACAGGATAGAGAGAGGGGACAGACACAAGACATGAAACAGAAATAAAATGGACAGGACTTGGCGGCCTCTTGGAATTGGAGGTTGAAGAAGAGGAAGACCTTGGTACTGCTGAAATGCCTGGTGAAACGCAGTCCTCAGCTCTGTTGGGTCAATATGCTTATTAGTGACCAGCTGCAAAGCTGGCAGGAATGATATCACAGATGACAAAATCAAAAATCGAAATTATCTTAACACGTGAAATCTCAGAAGAGGATTATCTTATACAAAAGGGACGGAAGCGATATTTTGCATTTACTGTCAGACTCTGAAAGAGACCATTGGATTCAGCAGCGGTCAGCTCACGCTTGTCAAATTCCTGTCTGTTCCTCAGACACCCCACATGCATCTTGCCCTGTGATCCTAAAAAGCCACCCTCCGAAGTAGGCACTGTTGTCCCTATTTTATTTTAAACTTTTTTTTTAGAGACAGGGTCTCACTGCTGCCCTTGCATAATGTACATGCAGGATCTGATGATTCAGTTTAGAAACTTAAAACCCGTGGGCCCAACAATATGAACACATGTCACACCACTGAACTGTACACGTCAACATATTTAAGAGTACAAATTTAATGGTATGCGATTATAACCACAATTAAAAAAAAAAACCCTCCATACTTTCAGGGGGGTTGTTGGTGCTTTCTTAAAGTTATTTCTAGAAAGGGGCCCTCAAAGACCTCCTAATTGAGTATAGCTACAAAGAAATAAAACCCTCTTCTGACAAATGTAGACCTTATTCCGAAAGCTCACGAGGAACGCGAAGTCCCTTAGAGAGAAATGACTTGCCCCAGTGGTAGACATGCACTGACGTCCCCAGGCACCTTTCTTTGCATTTAAGCTGAAATCCTCCTTGTTGCTATGGGATACAGCGAAGCCCCGCCTACAATGCAAGCAGCACTTCAGGAAAGATGGGTGTGAATGCTGCTCTTTCAGAGCTCAGGGTTGATCTTATTATCTCCAGCAGTTTTCAATCTATTTGAAAATTAAAGGGGAAAAAAAATCCTAACTTACAGGATTTCACTTTGTACACAGCCTTTTTATATAAATGTAGCACCCGCCCATCATAAAGCAGTGACTCCTTTGTGGAATCTCATTTCATCACTGAGCTAGCAAAGAGACCATTTGTATATTTTAAAAAACACAAATAAGTGGTTTAAACTTTATTAAGAAAAAACATGAGATAGCTTCACTTACTGCAGAGAGGTTCTCTGTTGATGAAATATTGAGATTCCGAATAATTACTGGGACAGGAAACTTCCACTTACTCAGCACTTATTGACTGCGGGCACCGTGTTGGCCACTTTACTGTATAGGGAATAGCTGATACATGCCCCAATCTTTTCATTTTTATTGCGGTCCCGAGAGATGGATGCTGCAGGGAAACTTAGGGTTTTGGATCTGCAGGCAAGATACTTGCATCAAAGTGAAAATTAAATATCTGTGGTGGAACAGGGACTTTTTGTGCTCCACCACCTCAAATACCATGCCCCTTCGCCCAGCCCCATGAGAGGCCAGGCCTGGGGTCAGGGATGTTGGGGAGATGAACCGTGTGGGCTGTAGAGAGATGACCACGCAGGCGGCAGTGTCAGGGCTGGGGTCTGTGCTCACACGGCGGGGACCGTCTCTCTCCCAGTCCGGCATCATGGTTTCAACCTCCAGGTCGGCGAATGCACCCTGACTTTTCCATGGTCCCCAGTGGGGCCTCTCATCCCCACACCCTTTAAGTCCACAGATGTGCACTGCTGGTCTCAGCAAGAATCAGACCAGAGAGTGGCGACATCAGGCCTGAAAGTTACCTTGGCAACCATGTGGGTGCCTCTCCCTATTTGACAGGGAAGGAAACGGCGTCCTAGATGGAAGAACACTCAGTAGATAGAGGTACAGATGGGACCACTAGCCCACCTAACTGCATGGCAGAAGAAAGGAAGCTAATGTTAACGGGTGTCCACTCAGTGCCAGACCGTGGGCTGGGGTCTGCGTGTATTTTATCTCACGGGATCCTTTGAGGTCACTGTCCACACGTCCAGTTTAACAGGTGAAGCTTACAGAGACCAAGCGGCTTGTTCAGGATAACACAACTAGTGAATGGCAAATGCAGAACTCGACCCCCAGGCTACCCGGCTCTCTGCGTTCCCACGGCACACCATCCGCCCCTCGGTCCCCAGCCAGAGCCCACCGCGGCCGCGCCGGAGGCCCCGTCTACACTTCTCCAGGCTGCCTCCTGGCCGGAGTCCCAAGAGGCTGTAATCTGAACCGAGCAAGGGCGGCCAGCGTGTTTCTGTGTTTCTATCTTTCTGGACAATTTGTTCCGTGAGCACTTGTTTTCAAACAGCTCAGCATCGTTCCCCCGGGGCTTCCAGGCGGCCTTCGTTTGGGGCGGTGTGAGCTCTCCCCGCTGGCGATTTTCTCAGATCCATCTTTCCTCACTTGCTGAGCCTGTCATAAAGTATTTTAGGGAGGCTGCAAATCATTCTCACGAATAAGCATGTGAGGAATCTGAGCCGGATTTGCCAGGAATCTTGGCATTTATTGGGTTTTCTCTCTCAGAACAGGAGGTTTGGAGCCCACGTGTCGAATTTCTCATGCCGCTGTTCTTCAGAGAGTGGACTCACGGTGCAGGAAGATCATAGATGCTTCGAGCTGAAAATGGTCTTAGTAATAATTTACGTCTTGCTTTCAAATGAGCAAAGACTGAAAAAGGTGGCGTGAAATGTCCCAGGTCACCTAGGTCATTTGCGGCAAAACCAAGGCTAGTACTGAAAACCCAGTTCATATCTTTCTACTCTAGCACACCGCTGTGAGGGAACCAGAATTATGTATCTACCCACCCACGCACCCATCCACCCCCTCATCCATCCATCCATCTAAATCATCACTGACAATCACTGACACAAAAGGCAGTTCCACCCAAACAGGCAGAGTTTTTCCAAGTTGAAAAACATTTTCCAATTAAAAACATTAACACTAAGAGTGAGAGTCACTTTGAAAGATTAATCGGTCCCTAGAGCATCTTGCATGATGAGGTTGGTTGGATAGCTCAGTATTGTAAAAGTATTTAATAACAGAATTGCAAAAGTCATATGAAATCGTGGCCGGGGCCATCATCCATCACAATGTGGTATTATGTAGATTTAGAGGCTTTTCTACACAAGACAAGAATTTTGATGACAACTTTTAACATCTTGTAATAAAAAAAACCCCACCATGATGCATGCAGCTCATGTCTATAACTTTTTAAAAAGCTAACAGCTTTGTGTGAAGTGCAGAAGATGACAAAGAGGAAGTGGATTTTAGAATTTCATAGACTCTGAGAATTAGCTGGGGCCTTAGACACAGTTAGATTAGAAAGGAAGGAATACTGAGCTTGGGATCCAAAGGCCTGGGTTCGAGTCTTGTCCAGTGCTAACCCGCTACATATTCCGATGAGGGAATTTGTCTCTTCAAGTCTCTCACTTGCTATCTGAAAATGGAATCAACAACATCTACCTCACGGGGTTGTGTGAGGACTAAAGAAAAGCATGAACTCTAATCAAGCACTTGCTATGTGCCAGAAACTGTGCTTCGTGTTTGATGCCGTGTTATCTCGTTTGAGGAAATGGAAGAGAACCCCATGTACACGGCAAAGCCCCACTCAAACTGTGGACATTATTAACATCCTTCCCACGTATGCCCACGTACTCCCCTCTCTTCACTGATTACCGGATTTGTTGGCATTAACAGTCATAATGTCCCATCACTGGGGGACCCCAGCACTGCTCCCCCTAGGACGTGGTAGTTGCTCGGTACTTGCCAAAGAGATCCAGGGCACTGGCTTTCCTCTTTTCTGCCACCACCATGAAGACCATGGGCAGAGGGACCCCGGCACCTTGACCTTCTCCGTTAACTCCTCTCTGGCTGTACCTGGATCACTGTCGTGCCTGGATTCAGAGCTGCTGTCCAGCGCCCCAGGCCCCTGGGGGAGTTTGTCTACTTCTATACCCACCAGTGATGAGCCCTGGGCACCTGCACCCACCCCCTTCCCTGTTTTAACCCTTGGCCTGCACGGCACTGCAGAAGCATCGTGCTGACTCGCGCCTTTCTCCCGCTGCTCGAACACCCCCAGGGCTGGGCTGCTTTGAGTGGCTTGGTGGGCAGGGAAAAACATCCCCTTAGCTGCTATCTCAAAGCTCTTTCATGCTACTTAACACCCAAGCTTGCTTTGCCTCCCTCACTCTTAGCAGCAACTCTGTACCCACTTCACCAAGAATACGAGAGCCGTTTAGCACGAACTCCATCTCCATTGCACCTGCATGGTTTCCTCTAGGGTCAGCCTGAGAAGCATCCGTCTCCCTGCTCGAGGTGACCTGACCCCCTGCGTTGCATTCTGTCCCCTGCTGGTCATCCATATGCAGGCAGCAGTGGGAGAGGTGCAGTTCTGGGATTCCTTCAAGGACTCATGTGTGACAGGAGTGCCAAGTGGGAGGGAAGGTGGGGGTCACCTCCTAACCACACAGCCCTTTCGATATCTGAAGACAGATCCCCTTTCTTTAAGGTTTCATTTCCTTTATTAGCAAAAGCATTTTTCCGTGAATGTGTTTCAGTTTGAATGCATCCAGGGCTATGCTGGTAAACGTTGAACAACTAGTTCTCCAAAGGGGGAAAACTAAGAGCCCACTTTGTAGCACTCGCCAATTTCTGAGGTGTAAATTCTCCCACTATGGCCGACTTGGAGCTACCAACATGACATCACTGAACATGGAGTTAGGAAAAGGTGCATCACCGGAGCCGATTTCAGCACACCCCTGTCTGCAGCCACCTTGCACTGCAGTGCTGAGGAGGGTTGGAAAAATCACCATCTTATGGCCATTTCTGTAATAACTGATTCAGTCAAGAATTATCAGTGGATGCTAAAACCGCTGAAGGATTGGTGGGAAGCAGTAGACCCACACAGTATCGAAGTGTCTCCCCGCAGATTACTTCTTCATTAGAGGGAACGAAAGATACCTTTACGGGAGATAATTCTGGTGGGGGTCACCTTAACCAAAGTTACTATTGCCAGTAAGGGAACAAATTGACACACTCTGCCCCTGAGCAGGATTTATAAAGTGTCACTGCCAAGAATGTTTGACCTACATCAATCACGGGGAAACAAATAAACCCAAGCTAAGGGATAGTATACCAAGCCACTGGCCCGTGTCCTTCAAAAGTGTCAATGTCACGAAATACAGTAAAAGACAAGAAGCGATTCTAGACAAAGGAAGACTCCAGAGACATGATAACCACATGTGTGATTCTGGATTGGACCCTGCATCAGGGTTCTAAAAATCGCTACAAAGGACATTATTGGAGCAACTGAAGAAAGTTACACATAGGTTATACACTGTATATATATTATATTGCATCAACATTAGATCTCCTGAATTCAATAATTGTATAAGTGGTAATATAAGAACGTCCTTGTTCTTGTAAATACATACTAAAGTATTTATTTAGAGGTGAAGTATGCAACATACTGTCAAACGGTTCCACAGAAATTAAAATGGTGATAACAGTTGGGAGAAAGGGAGACAGAGAGAGAAAATGTGGTGACACGTTAACAATTGATGGGCCAAAATGAAGAGTACATGGGTGCTCACTATAGCTTCCGATTTCCCTGTAGGTTTAAGTTTTTTCCAAAGTAAAACATTGAAAAGAAAAAAAGGACAAACACTAAGGAGTTGTCTAACCCACGTGGAGCCAAACAGGACTCGCTCCCTCCCTTACTCCATATCCTGTGTCTCTGTTAACGGGACTTGGATGGCGATAGCTTGTGGCGGGCAGCCGCACCACACACTAACTCATCTGGAGCATCCCGCCAACTCACACCCTCAGCTTTGCTCTAACAATCGTCGTCAAGCCACATCTCCCTGGTTCTACGGTGCACTCCTGCATGTTTCCCCAGGCTGACTGATCAGGTCTGAGCCATCTGTCTGGTGTCAGGCTCCTTTCGGGTTCCGAGTCTGCACGCCTTTGAAATCCAACACAGATCTCCATGAACCACGAAGGACAGAAACGTGCCATCTGGGATTGAACTACATATAAGAAAAACTTATGGAGCGTACACAGTGTACAAAGCAGTGGGCTGCGCAAAAGACACTGCCAATAAATAAAAGTGGTTTTTTGTGTGTGTATGAGACAGAGTCTCATTCTGTTGCCTGGCTAGAGTGCAGTGGTGTCAACCTAGCTCACAGCAACCTCAAACTCCTGGGCTCAAGCAATCCTCCTGCCTCGGCCTCCCAAGTAGCTGGAACTACAGGTGCATGCCGCCATGCCTGGCTAATTTTTTCTATTTTTAGTTGCCCAGCTAATTATTTTTTTTTTTCATTTTTTAGTAGAGATGGGGTCTCGCTCTTGCTCAGGCTGGTCTTAAAACCCCTGATCTCAAGCGATCCTCCCGCCTCGGCCTCCCAGAGTGCTAGGATTATAGGTGTGAGCCACTGTGCCTGGCCCAATGTGATTGTTAATTGTAGCCTTCTGGAAGAAAAAAATCAGGTCTTATACTTCTTGGGTCACCCTATACCACCCCATGGCAGTGAGCACATATTAGGTACTTAGTAAACACCTGATTTGACCTTATGATACAATTAATAATCAAATGTAGGGAAAACTTTATGAGATCATTAGCTATCAAAGAAATTCAAGATTTTTTTAAAAAAAGAAACTCTCTAAAAATAACGGACAGTGCTACATCATGCTGGCAAGACGGCGGTGAACATTAGCATGTTCATATGTTGCTGATGACCATGCAGAATACTTTTGGAAAGCAATTTGGCAAAATGTATTAAGAGCCGTAAAAACGTTCACATCCTTTGTAAAATAATCTCGCTCCTGGGAATTTACCCTAAGGACTAATCCAAAAGAAGGGAAATACTATAGCACAAAGAAATTTATTGCTCTCTTATTTGTAGCAGTGAAAACCTGGAGAAGTCATGAATGAGCAATTAAGAATAATGAAATTATGGGACATCAACTAGATGGACTTTGGTGAAGCCTTAAAAAGACAACTGTGAGGTCTGTTATGTAAAAATGCAGGAAATGCATATGCTATAATGGTAGGCAAATACACACACGCACACACACACTTAAAGATCAAAAGAAAACTGGGATAATTGACAAAAACTGACTTAAAAGCAGTGGAATTATGAGTACAGTCCTCCCCGTCTACAGGGGATTGGCACCAGGACCCTCCATGGATACCAAAATCCCCCATCCCTTAGCTGGCCCTCCTGTATCTGCCAGATCTGCACCCATGGATTTAACCAACTGTGGTTAGAGAGAGGCCTTGAAGGAAACCAACCCTGCCAACACCTTGACGTTGGACTTCCAGCCTCTACGAGTGTGAGAAAATAAATGTCTATTGTTTAATCCGCCCAGTCTGCGGTATTTTGTTACGGCAGCACGAGGAAGCTAATACAGACCATGACAGACAACCCAGCCGGGCAGGGCTGACTCAGCTCTGTGTAAGAGTCTGACCAGAGCCCTAGGCACAGTGGCTTGTCATTACGGACACCACCAAGTGTGCCCAGGGCTAGAGAGAATCTGACAACGCTTTTCTTGCCACCTTCAGCCCTGTGAGTGGAATGTGCACCTTTCTGATTCAGGGCTGGGGGGCCCTGGGAATCTGCATTTCTAATAGCAACCCCTCTGGCCCCATTTCTGTTTTAGCAACGTAGTTGAGCTGAGATCCTGCACGATGATTAAATTCCTTGTCCCTTTAGCATTTTTTTTTTCTTTTTTCCTATTCTCCAGCTTCTTCCGTGCTTGGTCCCAGGTGGTCAGAATGTCCTGTTGGAACTTCAAGTGCGAGCTGGTTTAAATATCGCAAGGGCAAGCAATTCTGCTTCTGGGTGGGTCCCCAAAGGAACTGAAAGCAGGGCTCGAACAGATATTTGCACACCATGTTCACAGCAGCATCACGCACAGTAGCCGAAAGGTGGAAGCAACCCACGTGCCCTCCCACTAGTGAACGGATAACAGGATGTGGTCTGTACACACAGGGAATACTATTCAGCCTTAAAAAGGAAGGAAATTGTGACATATGCTTCAACATGGATGAACCTTGAAGACATCATGCTAAGTGAACTAAGCCAGTCACACGAAGATAAATACTGGACGACCCACTGACGTGAGGTCCCTCGGGGAGTCAAATCCACAGGGACAGAAAGTAGAACGAGGGGAGGGGGGGGTTGCGGCCAAGGCTGAGGAGTCAGCATGTGATGGGTGCAGAGGTGCGAAGAGCTCTGGAGGTCGGTGGAGGTGATGGTTGCACAACAATGTGACTGTACTTTTACCGTCACTGAAACTTATACTTTAAATTGGTTAAAATGGTAAATTTTATGTTCTGTGTTATTTTACCGCAATAAAAGAATTACAAACGGTAACTAAAGAGGGGAGCTGGGTGGGGTGGGGGCTGGAAGAGAGACTAAGCCTCCGGCTGGGCCACAGGACTCCTCCCCAGGGGGAGGGTGGTGGCGCAGGGGAGGGGCGGGCTGGATGCAAGCAGGCGCTCCAGGCAGCAATTACTCAGACTCAGCCAGTCCCACCCAAGGCCACATGACAGATGGGCCCACAGGGACCAACACAGCTCAGCCCAGGCTCAGCTTTCACAACTGAAACTTCGGGCCTGGCCTGGGGCCTGAGAGCTGGAGCCTTCTCTCCCCTCCACCCCCCCATCTTCTCTTCCATCAGATAAAGACACCGTGGGGCCTGGGGTGGGACCCGTTCTGTTTGCAGGTCTCTGTTTGCAGGTTGGGACGCCAAGCAGGAAGGGCACAGCTGGGACCCCATGTGTCAGGGTTTGTGTGTCTGGGGACTGGAGAGCTCCTCAAACTGGCCAGTCCCACGGGGCTTGGTGGGTAACGTTCCCAAGTCCCTCCCCAAGGAAGAAAAACAAACAGCTGAGAGCAGGCGGCTCCAGCTGCGGGACTTGTTCCAAGACGGAGAGGGGAAAAAGGAAAGTCTTCTAGCCCCAAACGCCTAGTTAAATGGAAGGCAACGGGGTACGTTCTAGAATGGGCACTTTTCCATAAGCCCCAGTTTTATCAAGGAAATTTAAAAATCCATCCTTGAGAATTCACGCATTCTGCTATGGAATTTGCAATGTGATATTTCAGCCCTTTTTGTTCCTCTGTGTGTAGAGTTTAGACTACAAAAGCAGACGTTATAACAATCCCCACGGCCGGGCTGTGTGAACCGACCCCGGCGGGTGGAACAGAGCACCGCTTGGCACTGGCCTTCCTTGTGGGAACTCACTCTCCTGTCCCTCACTACTGGCTGCCTCAGTTTCCCTGCCGATTTCTTGCCAAGAGGCCAGTGGTACGGTGGACAGAACGGTGACCTTTGGAGACCTGAGGCCCAGGCCTGTTCTGATCACCTATGGGAGAGCCCTGCCCACCCGGAGCTCTGGTGTCAAGCTGATCTGAGGTCACTCTCTCGCTGGGAGCCAGGTGGCAATCGCATGGGGACAGTGGGGGTTAGTGGGATGAGCTCTTGACTAGGAAACCAGAGTCCAATCTCAACCACCAGTGCCATTTAAATTCAACCAGCACCTATTTATCATATTTTCTCCTATGGGAATGGTCAACGTCATTGGGCCTCAGTCTTGTCATCTGTAAATGGGGATAATGATGTCTCCCAAACAGCACTAAGTTAGGATCAAGTGACCCCTCCGATGTGGAATATAATGGTTACTGGAACGTTACAATGGCACTGGGTGAGGCTGGCAGCTGCCACGTGGGGAGATGGGGGCCTCTGAGACACTGCAAATCGGGCAGCTTGGGAATCAGGCCATTGTGGCTACACGATAACTCAGTGTGTGGGAACAGGCAGAGGCATAGAATGGCCCCACCTTGGTAGAAGGGTTTTTCCCCAGGGAAGCTTTATGCTCGCGGTGAGCGGAGCCAGGTGGGGAAGCCCCTGCCTGCCAGGCCTTCAGGTCTGGGTCGTCCCCCACGGCCTGCCTGACGGGGCTATAGACACGGGGCTGGCTCCTGAAGGGGACCCGGGGGCTGCGGGCACAGGAGGAGCCACCATCTAGCCTAGAAAGAAGGGCTGCGCAGAAAGTTCTGGAGGTGCAGTGAGCTGGCCGGGCTGATGCACTGCCAAGGATGAACCAGCAGGCTGGTCTTGGGCAGGCCTGACAGGGCGCTGGGCAGAGACCTGGGGAGGCATCGAGAATGTGCCCAGTGCATGCACCGTCGCTCCTCGCAGGGAGAACCGGGCTGGGAGCCCTGAAGCAGCCGCAGCAACGCCACCCTCTGGCCACCCAGGAATGAGTCCTCGCAGCCAGGGGAGGGCCAGAGCCACTGAGGAGGGGAAAGGACTTAGCACATTCCCACTGCCAGCTAGAGGCCAGCCCCAGGGTCTTCGGCAGTGACACCAACACATTCATTGCCATTAAGTCACTTGTGTCTGGCTTTTACAAGAGTCCAACCGTGAAGGTGACAGGAACATGGACGTCTACCAAGAACCTGGCCCGGGCCCCTGCCTTGCGAGGAGAACCTCGCTCCCACCCACCCCCGTCCTGCACCACAATGGGCCTTACGCCCATGCCTGGAGACACCCCAGCCTGCACACCGAGTTCCAGCCCCCACCTGACATTTGCAAGCAGCTCCCCGTTGCCACCCTCTGCCAGCAATGGGTTTGCCCTCAGCGGGACGGTCTAAGGCCTTGGAGGAAAAGCTGAGCCTTCAGGGAAAGGAATTCCAGAGCCCCGGGTCCCCAGGCTTGGCCCAGAAGGAAGGGACACGGGCTCCAGGTGGGGATGTTGTCTCACCCCCGAGGACGTAGTACCTTACGGGTTGGGATGTGGCCAGATGAGGGACAGAGTGGGGCCCTCTAATGTGTAGGGACCAAGGCAGGGGCTCCAGGCCAGGTACCTGGGTCTCAGGTGACACTGACCACGTCCATCCTTAGCAATGCTCAGGAAGCCAGTGCTGATGTTTTCCCTTTAACATACGTTAACAGACACCGCCTACGCGCCTGCTCAATCGAGCTAAAGGAGATCTGCTAGAAAACGCCTGAGTGCTCAGCTCTGTGTGAAAAATAAAGGTCCGTGTGGACTGATGAGTTTACTACGTAGACCTCTCCAATAATTCCATTATACGACCATATGTTGGGACTTGCTCCTTCCCCAGAGAAGTGACGGGTGCTCAAACACACTGTCGTATTGAAGGGTCACCACATTACTCGGAGGATGGCATGGGGGCGCAGGAGGCTGGGGCTCAAAGACATCAAGTAATTTGCCCCAAGTCACGGAGTTTTTAAAACGGAGCAGAATGCGATCAAAACCCAAGTCCGTGTCATTCCCAAATCTAGGCTACGTGGATGACACATGGAGGGTGACACATGACACGAACACGGCCCCTGCCCTCGAGGGGGCCACAGTTTAGTGGGGCATTGGACGTAGGACACCAGTGTCCGTACGAGAGCAGGACGAGCGCTGCGGTAAACGCACACATGGGAGATCGCAGGAGCAGGTGCCACGCTCCTCCCGAGGACCTGGAATTGGTAAGAGCTGAGGGGACTTTGCAGGCCCCGTCCAGGAATTCTCAACCTGCAGTCCCCCAAAGAACCTCTAAAGGGCCCCAAAGTAGAAATGGGTTTTCTCTTTGGCCAACGATTGGCGACCATTGATGTGTCAAATGATCAGGACCCCAAGGCTCCGAGGGACAGGGCCTCCTGCCCAAAGTCACAGGGCCAGTGGCAGTACTGGGGCAGAGACAAAGGCTGGACCACCGGCGCAGGGACCTGCCTGCTGCACGGTTCCAGCCCCTGGCTTGCCCACAGCCACGTGGTGAGGCAGAAGGCAGCGCCCGATATAGAACCTGAGCATGCCCCACGCTGGGAATGTCACCTGCACCCACCAGAGGAAGCCACATCCTTCCTCTTCCTCATGGAGGGTTCCCCAAGACTGAGCTGGAGAAGAGCAAGCCGAGAATGCTTTCTTTTGTGATGTGTGTGCGTGTGTGTGTGTGTGCATGTATACGTGGTGTGCATGTGTGTGCGTGTGCGTGGTGTATGTGCACACGTGTGTGGTGTGTGCATGTGCGTGTGGTGTGTGCACGTGTGTGGTGTGTGCATGTGCATGTGTGTGTGCATGTGTGTGCATGTGTGTGTGGTGTGCATGTGTGTGTGGGGGGTGAGCGCATGTGTGTAACCAGGAATGACGTCCAGCATATTTTCATTCCCTGACGGACTGGTTGAATAGCGTCTCCCACAAACTCACATCCACCCAGAACCTGTGATGTGACCTATTTGGAAACAGGGTCTTTGCAGATATAATCAAGTTCCGATGAGGTCAGACTGGATTGGGGTGGGCGCTAACCCGATGTGACTGGTATCCTCCTAGGAAGAGGGAAACGTGGACACAGGGACGCAGACACGCCGGGGAGAGGGCTGTGTGAACACGGGCAGATCACACTGACGCATCGACACGCCGACAAACGCCAGGGACAGCTGGCGCCAGCAGAGG
>CAUYRT010057114.1:0-31288 GCA_963574885.1 Lepilemur ruficaudatus | reverse complement strand
CTGGGAAGCCGAGGGAGGAGAATTGCTTGAGCTCAGGAGTTCGAGACCAGCCTGAGCAAGAGCAAGACCCCATCTCTACTAAAAATAGAAAGAAATTAGCCAGACAACTAAAAGTAGAAAAAATTAGCCGGGCATGGTGGCGCGTACCTGGGAGGCTGAGGCAAGAGGATCGTTTGAGTCTGGGAGTTTGAGGTTGCTGTGAGCTAGGCTGATGCCACAGCACTCTAACCCAGGCAACAGAGTGAGACTCTGCCTCAAAAAAAAAAAAAAAATTATAAAAAAAGAAAATAAGAAAAAAAAATAGAACCCCCCCCCCAACATTACCTAGGAAGCTAAGGATCCAAAATTAAATGCAATACATAGTCTTCTATATTTTATAAAAAAGTCTTCTTCAACATTTTTCAATATACTCCAACTATTTACATCAATTAGCATGATTACATAATCAGAAAGAAATTTGTCTTCTGTTTAATCTGTATGCTAAGTGAAATTGGGATAAAATTGAGAATTAGTAGTAATCCCACTATTAAGAGTCAATTCCAAGTAACTGGAATTATATATCTTCAAGAGAACAGTTAAATGAATAAAAAATCTCCTGAAATTAATTGTTCTAAAAGTTCGAAGGCTGGAGAGATCACTCTAGTCTGTGTAATAGGGAAATGTATAATGGCTTTGTAGAAGAAATTTTACTTGATATTAGAGGAATAAGACTGGATAGGCAATATGTGGTATTGTGTACTGGAATGGATGGATTTCAGTAAGAGAAGTCCTAGAGGTAGAAATAAGACCAAGAAGGATTGAAGTAATTTTGTAAAATTAAGGTCTACCAGATTTACTTTTACATTTTACATTTCCAGTGTGCCTCGTTCACTTAGAACCAAAATAGCATGTAGACCATCACACTACGAATACACTATTCAAGTGGAAACACAGGATTTCAACAGAAAAATGAAAGAAATCTCTAAAACCTAGGAAGGAGAAGGAAAACAGGTAGCCTGCATGGCTGGGAATGGGAAGGAACTGGGATTGAATCTCCAGTATGGGACAGGGTAAGTACATTTCTTCTGTTCACTTTCCCACGGAGGAATCATACAATCCAGGCCATGGGATAACATGATCCACCCAAGCCCTGACTTTAACTTAAGGAGTGACCAGGCCACTGAGAGAAGGAACTGCTCCAGGGAGTATCCCAGACTCTTGATCCTGGCTTTTAACAATTTGCTCGTGGTCCTGGGAACCAGCAGCAGCATTCGGGAAATTCCTAGGCATTTGGGGAAATTCAACTGGGGCCGCAGCTGGCAGAACTGGGGCTTAAGTGGGGGATGGGCTCCCGCAATCAACCCTGAGAAGCAAGCGTGGCACGGGCTCCAGCCGCCTGCACCGGACCTGGACTTTCCACTCTGAGACCCAAGAAGGAGGAAAGATGCTGAGGAGGTTTGGTCTTGAGCTGGGCAATGGCTCCTACAAATGGTGGCTGAGTTATGGACTGGACAACAACTGTTGGGACTGAGTGAACAAACGGAAGAGGGAGCCCAGCAGGGACTGAGGCATGAGAGGGAAACAAATCCCACACCTGCCAACAAAAGCTGTGGCCACTGAGACCACTGCAACCCCCTCCATGGCTGGACCTCAGTACAGTAGTCAGTGACCCCAAGCATTTAGCCAGGGGCCTGAGGATGGCCCTCCTCCCCTAACCGCCTACCCCGTGTCAAGACTGATACATGAACTCACCATTGAGGTGCCTTGAGTGCAATCTTGCGTAGTCTGGCTCTGTCCAGCTTTGCCCCACCCCCACCCCCACCCCAGACAGAGTGTGGTATCCAGGCTCCTGGGTGTTCCACAACCCAATCCACCACCTTTGAACAACTGTGAAGAAAAATGGGAAATATAATTGTTATATCATGCTTTTTACTATACTCTAGGTATAAAATCAAAACACTAAGGTGTTCACATGGTAGTAATACTCTCTGAGTGCATGTCAGGGTGGGGTGGAGTGGTAAACCCACAACTAATGGAAGCGGAATGCGATGTATGGGAGGGATGCGCTTGTAGTCCTGGCTTGGGCAGGACAAACAGCATTACATGTAACCAAAATGTTTGTACCCCCATAATATCCTGACTAAATAAAAAAGAGAGAGAGAATAGCAAAAATAAAATAAAGAAAAGAAATAAAAGAAAAAGTACTAGAGGAAATCATGCAAGAATGACTTCATATATTTGGAGAGGGAAAAATGCCTTTTTAAAAATAAACATTTTATTTTAGCATAGTGTTATAGGTTGAATTATGTCCCCCAAAACAATATGTTAAAAGTCTTAACCCCCAAACCTCACAAGATGACAATCTGTGTAAATATAGTTGTTGCAGACATACTGCGGTTGGCTATGATGATGCCATTAGGGTGGGTCCTAATCCAATATGACTGGTGTCCTTATAAAAGGGAAATTTGAACATAGACTCTTACAGAGGGAATATGATGTTAGGATATACAGAGAGAAATAGCCATTTAATGGATGGAGGCAAAGATTGGAGTTATGCTGCTCACAGACCAAGCACTCTGCCTGCCAGAAGGTGGAAGAGGCAAGGAAGGATCCCCCTTAAAGACTTTGGGGAGCACAGTTCTGCCAACACCTTGATTTTGGACTTCCGGCCTTCAGAGTCTGGGTGCGCAGGCCAGGAAGGTTCTGGGATCAATTATTTAAGCTGAGGTCTTCTTTTCATCATTATGTTTGTGTTTTATGGTGAGAATTTTGAGAAATGAATACTTTTTACGTGGAGGATGAGGACGTTGAATTTATCCCACATCCCAGGAGGTTTCAATCTCGCATGCATGTTAGCATCAGTTTAACAGTTATTTTTAACATAGCCATGCCTGGTTCATGTCTTATAACAATTTAATCAGGATCTTTGGTGACCAGACACTGGTATATTTAAAAATCCCTAGCTAATTCTAAAGGAGCTCATGAAATATATATGCAACAAAGTCTTACTAATTATAAGAATATTCCAAATTAAGGTACTTAGAATGGTAATTTTATTTCTTTTACATGTAGCACATGAGCTAGATTCTAAGTGCTAAATGTTACACATTTGAAATTCATTTGGTTCTGATGTAGTAAGCAGATAACCACTCATAATTAGTACTGCTTGTATGTAAACAAACTAATCTAAAATCCTCACAATAATGAATTCTCTCTCATACACTAAGCAGTCATGATATTTTTCTGTATGCTTTTCTTTCTCAGTAATGACTGCATGAATAATACAAACGAAATCTGTTGCAGTCTGGATCAAGTAGTAAATCTGAATAGTGGGAATTTACCACTACAGAAGTGTTACAAGTCTTATTTGAAAGACTCTGTTAATATCTTAGAAATCCAAAATGAATGTACTATTCCATATGCCATATACATGTTAATTCATTTATTAATAAATGCATAAGTACAACACAACTAACAATGTCAAACATGTCACAATGATAGCATATTCTCACATATTTTGAAGTATGTCCCTCTCAGTCCTTCACCTTTAAATATGCTATCTGTTATCAGCCTTTTCTTTTTTAATTTAAGTTTAACTTAAATTTGCAGTATGTCAACAACCTTGACCAGAGATTTATAAAAGCTGATACTCAGGGTGATTTTTTAAAAATGGTAATTTGTCATGTTGAATTCAAACTGGCTGAATCTTAGAAAGCTTATATAAAAAGTAAGCTATGTGAGTCAGAGCTGAAGTATGAATATTAGTGAAATTCTTATAAGCATCAATATCATCTTATGGTATTTTCAGAGAGCCTAATATTTCAATAACAAAGATGGCTACATTTGAAAATACCATTGGGTTTTGAGTTAAAGCTTCAAAATATGGGAAATGGCTTACACAAAGAAACATAGTACAGATCACCAGCATTTCCATTTACATGCAATGATAAAATTATTCTCTGTAGGCCCCCCATGAGGATATACTTTGCTATCAAAATAAATGCACTGACTTCATAAATTCAGTATGCAATGATGTTTTTAAAATGCTTGGGTGATGTAAATTGCTCTTGTACACTGTAGGGGATGTGCTTTTATTTATACTGCTAACTTCACAGAGGCTTTATTTGTACTACTGACTTCTAAACTCACAATGAATTTACAGAATTACTCAAGTGCCAGTATGAACTCAGAAACTTTCAGTCATCTATTTCAGAAAATATATACTCGGTGGTTGCCTCCACATAAGATCTTACAATTGCATTAATATATAGACTATTTGAAAATCATGGTGCCAATTTGGAACATTGTCATCAGAGAAACTGCAAAGATTCCCATTTTCTCAAAAATACTTTCTTCCAAGTGTTCTTTTTAGATAATTTGGACGAATCAAGGTCACTTAGTGGTGTAATAACATTATTTAAAAATAAATTCCCATCAGGCCCTGGAGCTGTCCCTTAGGAAAGCATTAGCAGGAAATGAATTAATGTTTCCTAGTTTGTGGCTTCAAACTCTCTGTTTTAATATTGCTCAAATGCTACTGGCTATCTGCAGTGGATTTAATGTTCTATGATATTATATTTCATGTGCTCTCCTACGGGCCCTTTGTCTTGCTTTTCATTTACTACATCAGGCTGTTATTTGGCTTCATGTAAGAACTTGGGCATTATTGTGTTGCACAGCTTTAGCTGACAAAATACTTTTGATCAATAGAGCTCCCAGAAAAAATTAGGCCATAAAAGCACTGTGTTTAATAGGACATTTTTTGTCATTACCAAAACTTTCATTTCAACTACCAAAAACTGTAGAAGGTCTCATCCCTCTCTCACCCTTTAAGTATCTTCAGTGCTTCTGCTTGACTATTAAGTATAAGCTGCATATGAACTCTTAGTTCATCCTTGAAGAAACACATTGAGTTTGAAGTTATTTAATGCTCCCATATAAATTTCTATATAGGTATTTCCAGTTGCCATCTGAAGTGTATAATATAATGGGGCAGAGCTAACAGCTTGATTTAGTACCTTCCTTCAGAAATATCTCTGCTTCTAGCAGGAAAACTAAGTTTAAAAAAATAGAAAAGAAAAAAGGTAATTCTACAGCTCTATGAACTCCTAGGAAAAGGAGATTATTCAGAAGTGATGACGAGTAGCTCTCTTAGAGTTCACATTGCATATTTAAATAACAAGACTCTGAGTTGATCTCTTTGCCTTTAAAATAAAGGAACTTACATAAAGAGTTGGTAATGGATTTTTACAACACTCTTTTAAAACAGGTGCAACATAAGCATTAAGCAAATTCATTCCATTAATGCAGGTCATACTCTAAAGAGGTTTCAGAAAACTAAGCAGAGGCAGACTCTTCCTATCTTGCATGGGAAAACATAGATCAAAATTTGCTGTAATGCTGTTCAAGAAAATGTCTAGAATCCATTGAGCACAAAACTTTTGTTGCACCAGAGATCCTTTAAGACAGAAGAACAGTATTTGTACCTGGAAAACTTTACTATAGAAAGTCATTTTTCTACAAATATAGGGTTTGCCCTTCCTTCGGGTCTCTAAGACAGGGAGTATTCACCCACAGGAAATAAGGAGTTTCAACTGAAGTGAAAAATGCCACTGCATTGAAGCAAATATCACTCAATGAGATAATTATTAAAAAATTTTTTTTCTAGGGAATACTTATATACTGTTGGTGGGAATGTGAATTAGTACAATCTCTATGGAAAACAATATGGAGAGTCCTCAAAGAACTAAAAAGTAGGCCTACCATTGGATCCAGCAATACTAGTACTGGGTATCTACTCAAAGGAAAAGAAGTAACTGTATAAAAATAACACTTGCATTCATATGCTTATTGTAGCACAATTCACAATTGCCAAGATATGGGATCAACTTAACTGCCTATGAACTGATGAGTGGTTAAAGAAAATATAGTGTATGTATATATATATTTATACACACACACACACACACACACACACACACACCATGGATACTATTCAGCCGTAAAAGGAATGAAATAGTGTCTTCGGTAGCAACTTGGGTGGAATTGGAAGCCATTATCCTAAATATCTCAGGAATGAGAAAACAAATACTGCATGTTCTCACTTACAAATGGGAGCTAAGTGATGGGTAGGCGGTCAGGCAGGGAGGTATAATGGACATTGGAGGTTTAGAGCAGCTAGTGCAAGGGGAGTAAGGGATGAAAAATTACCCGTTAGGTACAATGTATACTATTTGGGTGACAGGTACACTAAAAGTCCTGGCTTCACCACTATACAATTCATCTATGTAACAAAAAAACTATTTGCACCTTCTAATGCAATTGAAATAAATAAATTAATTAAATATATTGCTATTATTGTATTATTTGACTTTAAGACAGGGCTGCACGGTTGACTATATTAGGGATGGTGCCAAAGATCTATTTCTAAGGGTCAGGAAACGATGAGCACTAACTCTGAGTGGAGGCTTATGTGGCTGCAAGTCACTGGGTGCTCAGACTCCCATGTGCTTTTGGAAAGAAGGATCCAAAGCAGAGGGGAAAATGGCTCTGGGGAAATTTTTCGGTTTTTAAGAACTAGCTATATTCTCTCACAGAAAATGAAGAGGTAGCAAAAATGCAGTGGCACTCAGATAATGCTCTGACAAACTAGCCACAGAAAATCTGAGACAGATTCAAATAAAAAAAAATTTCCATTGTTATTTCTTTTTTGCTGTTTGTTACTAACATAAATGTATTTGGTGAAGAATTAATCAGATACATTCATAGTATATTTGATGTACTATGACAAGGCATCCCAAGTTTGTAGGTATACTTTTCCCATTCTAAATAGTAAGAAATCTGTGACACTTTGAATCCATGTGAGTTTCTTGTTTCCAAGAAACTTTCACACAATAATTTTGGTTCCCTTTTATGAAGAAGGCCAGAATCATTTATGAGCTACTGTAAACAATCATATATCCCCATAAAACTGAGGTGTTAGTAAGTCTCAAGCTTGACTTGTAATTTCAAGGATATAATCAGATAGATAAAGCAGAAGGAAGTTTAACAATGCTCCTAGGCCGGTCCTTTTCATAAAGGGCACACACTTCTGGCCCAGGATGAGAGGTGGGGTCTCTAAGTCAGGTCTGTGAGTCACGTCACATCGTGGGAGTGTTTAGATTTTAAACCATCTTAATTTTATATCCAAGTAATTACAGAGATTATATGATTTTGTTTACCATCAGCAATCCCACAGAGATACTCTAATTTAAAGAGCATTCCATTAACAAAAAGACTTTGCTAACCGATATCATTGGGCTATTTAATAGAAAGTCCAATTATTAGCTCATTAGGAGATTAGACCAAGTTATCTGCTTTCTATCCCAGGAGTACTACCTCCCTGCTCCTTCCCCAGCCCCGCATTACTCAGGTATTTGGGAGAGAACTGGATTACTAGCCAGCTGCTTTAACTCCTCCCTTTCCAGATTATCACACCTATGTTTGCAAAATAGTCTAATTCTTTCATTTCATTTCTTTTTCCTTCTTTTTTGTATATCAATATGATGCATAGGTATTTTTAATGAAATATGTTATAATCACTCACAATCTCCTTTTTTAATGTTCAAATTGTCCCAAATCTGACAAGTGGGAGACTACCCAATTTCCAGGTCTCTAAATCTATATTAGTTTCCTATTGTTGCTGTAACAACTTACCACAAACTTAGTGACTTAAAAACAAACACAAATTTATTACCTTACAGTTTTGGAGTCCAAAGTCTGAAATGGGACTCACTGGGCTACAATCAAGGTGTCAGCAGGGCTGCATTCCTTCAGGAGGCTCAGAGAGAGAACCCAGGGACCTGCAAGTCCCAGAGTCCAAAGGCCAGAGAACCTGGAATTCTGAGATCCAAGGGCAGGAGTCCTGTGTCCTTTGGACATGACAGGACCTCATTTGTACTGGGGCGCTTTCTTACTTTCTAGTAAAAGATGTCCCAAATTCACCTTTTTGCTTTCTTAGCCCCAGACATAGAATCAAACATCTCTCTGAGGAACTCTCAGGCTTTCAGAGGGAAAGACCTGTGTGACATATGCTATAATACTAAGTTACATTGCATATCAGCCCTATGTTGCATATAAGTGGACAGAACTAAGAAATCTGTATTTATACCTATGTCTCTACATAATGTCATGAGGTCATGCTGAAACTTCACATTCAAATTTAGTATTATATATTTTTAGACATTTTAAATAATAAGTTTATATCCCTGTTCTCTTCTTGTGAAGCCTTGTGTCATGGTTGAATTTGGGTATCAATTGGACTGCGTTAGGATTTTTGGACAGCTGGTAAAGCATTATCTACTCTCAATCACTGCATTAATTATTCCCAACACTTCAGTAGTCACCGGCCTGGGTTTCTGTTCTGCTGAAAGGGAAACTCAAGCAGGTTTGCTTTTGATTAGAATGATCAGGCTGTTCCAGGTGTGTCTATGATAGTGTTTCAGAAGATTCAGTCAGTGGACTGAGTGGGGAAGATCTGCCCTCAGCATGAGCGGCCACTTCCTAATCAGCTGGGGGCCCAGATGGACCAAAAAGGCAGAGGAAGGGGGAATTCTTGCTCTCTCTTTCTTCTGAGGCTAGCCACTCTTCTTCCCCTGCCCTTGGATGTCAGCATTCCAGGTTCTCTGGCCTTTGGACTCTGGGACTTGCAGCTCCCTGGGTTCTCTCTCTGAGCCTTTCGAAGGAATGCAGCCCTGCTGACACCTTGATTTTAGCCCAGTGAGTCCCATTTCAGACTTTGGACTCCAAAACTGAACTTTGGAATTTTGGAATGGGAAGAGGCTACATGAATTTTGGCTGCCACTCCAACCTTCCTCATTGTTATAAACTCACTGGTTATTGCAATAATGCACTCCCCCTCCTCCACTTTTTTAAAATTTCTTTTTATTTCAGCATATTATGGGGCTACAAATGTTTGGATTACATATATTGTCTTTGCCTCACCTGACTCAGAGCTTCAACTGTGTCCATTCCCCAGATGGTGCGCACTGCACCCTTTAGGAGTGAATATACCCTTGCCTTCCTCCCTGCTCCCACCTGCCTGACACCCACTTTTAATAATTAAGAAACTCCACGTGTCCTCTGTTGTTCTTTGGTCCCATTATTCCCATTGTTTTCAGAAAGCCAAGTTCTGTGACAGTCACTCCTTCCATTACAGGGGTACATTGAGTTACTTAAAGATTTACTTTTAAACTTTCATTATGTAGGATGAGAGCAGCCTTTATTACAGGGCTAAGTTTGCCCCTTTACTAAGACAATATCTTCCTGAATAACCTACACTCATCCTGGAAATTATAAGATCTTTCTTTCTGGCTCACGGAAGAATGGACTATATTCCCAGCCCAAACTATTCTCAGCCCTGTGTAAATCTCGAGACTTGTACACACATTTTCTTTTCGTTGGTTCTTTCCTTCTGGACGTTTCCTCACACACAGGTTACACTTATTATTATTCAGCTAAAGGAATGCGAGGGAACTTTTGCAGGTTTACAGAGCTTTCTCTCTCACTGTGCATCTCCCTCCTCTCTGCTTCCATGCCCTGTGAGCATTTGCTGCGTTGGCCTCCCTCGCCTCCCAGCTCAGTTTTCTCAATTAAGAATGACTCCATCTGGATTCCCTACACCTTTGCTATATCCTGGAGGCTCTTTTCAGGCAAGTCAAAGAAATATAAGTTTGTTATATTATTTGTTTCTTTCTCCTCTCTCAGGTATAACGGTCCTGTCTGCTTGATGTTTAATGCACCAAAACTAGGGTTTTATATGTTTTACCTACTTTAAAAAAAAAATTGTCTGAAAGGGTAAATTGCATAGGCTTCGCATCTTGGCCAGAAACAGAAATTAGCACCTTCATTCTTTTTTTTTTTTTTTTTAAATAATTCGTTAGCTTTATTTATTTATTTTTTTTATTGCAGCATATTATGGGGGTACAAATGTTAAGGTTACGTACATTGCCCTTGCCCCCCCGCCCCCCTCCACTCAGAGCCGCAAGCCTAACCATCCCCCAGACGGTGCACATCGCACTCATTATGTATGTATATACCCATCCCCTCCTTCCCCCTCCCGTCTGCCCGACACCCAATAAATGTTGTTCCTGTGTGTCCACTTAGGTGTTGATCAGCTAATAACCTTCATTCTTGACTACTTTCTTCTTGTTCTCCTATGTTGGCCACACTTGACTATGGGAGTTATTGTCATGAATGAGCTCTCTGATCTGAATGAAAATGATATGATTAGGGTGTAGCAATGTGGCAGCACTTTACTGACAAAGGCAAAATGGGTGAGTTTACAAATGGAAGCAGAGATGCATCAATAATCAGAATGTTTTGCCCACAGGGATTTCTTTGTCAGTGACTATTCACTCGATCACTCTTTCTGTAAGAATCAAATATATTGGAAGCCTCCAAGAATACTGTTTGATCAATATAAAGAAAACAAAGCAAAATGTTAAAGATCTGTTGGTCGAAAATCTGATGAGTTGCCATAACAGAATTTTATATCCTTTTATGCAGTGCCCATACCTATTTATACCAGAGTCCATTTATTAATGCAAAATCTAGGTTCCTTGAGAAATGACTTTGTATCACTGCTACAAGTTAATTCACTAAATCTTCTTCCAAGACTTGTTAAAGAAATCTGCAGTCATTTAGTAGAAAAAAAAGTAAAATGAAAAAAAAAAATCAAGTAGCCAAACTATTCAGGGATTACTAAACCCTGATTCTGAATTGACATTTTCTGGCTACACAAAATGCTGGTTTAGTCCGTAACTCAAATTGGGGGCTTTTGTTTGTGAGGTGATATGTAGTGTAATCTCTACTCATGATGGGCCTGGTTGTTGTACTAATATTTTTATTATTTCCCAGGTTCTTAAATATACAAGAAGTGTAATAGATATTTTTGGAAAATAGCAGAATTTCTACACAGATCTCTAATCCCTATGGTAAAGGTACTTTAAAAGGGATCACAAATCACACAGAACTTCCTCTCCATAGCAGGATAGTAAACAAAGGCAACAATCCAACCTGCCGGGAATTCCAAAAGTAGTGTCCGCCCCCCCACCCCCACCATCGAAGACTTGAAAAAGCCATGGCTATGAAGACTTACCACATCCTTATTTAGCTTACCTGTGTGTATTTGCAGAAATTGGAAGGATCTTGCAGCATGATTTTGGATTATTGTAGATTTCATCAGGTGGTGACTCCAAATGAAGCTTCTGATTTTAATGTAATATCTTTTTAGGAGCAAATCAACACACACCGTCAGACCTGGTATGCTGCTATGGACCTGAATCATGTTTTCTTCATTACAATTATAAAAGGCCATTCTACTAAGTGAAGTATCACAAAAATAGAAAAACAAGCACCACATGTACTCACCATCAATTGGTATTAACTGATCAACACTTACGTGCACATATAGTACTAACATTCATTGGGCGTTGGGCAGTTGGGAGGGAGGAGAAGGGAGGAGGGGATGGGTATATTCACACCTAATGGGTATGGTGCGTACCATCTGGGGGATGGACACACTTGAAGCTCTGACTCAGGTGGGGCAAAGGCAATATATGTAACCTAAACATTTGTACCCCCGTAATATGCTAGAAAAAAAAGGCCGTAAGGAGCATTTTTCTTTTCACTTTGTAAGGCCAATAATACACTCTCACATATTGACATTTCACATAATATCAAGCTAATCCACCATATTGATGACATAATACAAAGTGGTTGTGATGACTAGAAATTAGTAAGTAATGTAAAAGACATGTGAACCAGAGATTTGGAAATAGAGGCACACAATGCCTGGGGCCTACTATCACAGTGACGTGTCTAACGGCCAAATGGTCTGGAGCATGTCAAGATAACCTTTCCATCATAAAATAAAAGTTAGTGCACTTCACACCACTACCCCAGAAAATGAGACACAACACTTGGTAGAATTTTAAAAAGTTTTTATTTATTGTTATATATTATTATATGTTATTTTTAATTTATTTTGGTGACTACATATAAAGCAGTTCATGGTGCTACTTCCATCTGTCCACTAGGTCACCCAATAAGCTGCAAGTACTGAGAAGTACCAGAGAAAAAGAAAATTCTATTATGAATCTATAGTGCAAGTCTCATTTCCACTTGGAACTTATACTTCAAGAGATCTAATGATAATCAAAGAGTCTGTGAAGAATGGAATTTTGTACAGACCCACTTTCAAGCACAAAAAAGGAAAATCATTTCAGACCTATAGGATTTTATAGCAAATCCATATACTCTTATGCAAATAACTATTCTTTTGTATAATAGCTTCTGGGTTGCCAGTGGGCCTTGATAGAGAATTAATGGTTCATCATGGAACATTAGCTGACCAAATAACCTGAGATTCCAATCACAAACCAGCAAATCTGTGAAGATATGCAGGCATAGCAATGAGTTATTATCAAATAAATTGTATATGAGACTGGAGTGGGGTCATGTAAGTTCAGTAGTAGTTCAGGCAACTTGGACAGTGATCATTTTGTCATTATGTACTCAATTGGCACTTAAGGTCTCATGGAGAATTTTTTACAAACAGCTGATTAGGAAAGACAAAAAATATTTTTATTTACAGATGGTTCTACATCATATCCTGGCACTATTCCAAAAAGACATCTGCAGTATTACAATTCAATAAGGGGTAGTAGTAAAGTATTGTAGTGGAGCACATTCATCCCAGTGGGCAGCGCCTTGAGCAATATTTTTGATTTTCCTCTTTGGACAGGGAAATGGTCAGAAGTATAGATATATGTTGATTTATGATGAGTTTCTAGTGGATTGGCTGAGCAATTAGGGAACTGGAAGGAATAGGATTGGAAGAATGATGACATAGAGTTACCAAGTGAATAAATCTCTCAAAGGAACACAGTGTAAATACATTTAAAATCCATGTGAAATCTTACTAAATCCACTATATAGGAGGTTCCCAATAATCCAGTGGACAAAATGACTTATTTTATGGGTCACAGCCAGTTTCTTTCTCCAGAAACATTGGTCTTTGCTGTATTTACTCAATAGCTCCATGAATAAAGTGGTCATTTGGCAGATACAGAGGTTATACATAGACTAAACTACATGGATTTTTCTCTTACCAAAGCTCATTTGGCTACTACTACAGCCAAGTGCCTAATTTTACAACAGCAGAGCTTAAGACTGAGCCTTCAATATGGTGGAATCTGCCAAATATTTAGCAGTAGATTCGGCAAAGATTCAATCCCATTGGGATAAACAACTATTCTGGATATAGATTTGCCTTCCCTTCCCATAATAATTCTGCCAACATCAATATCTATACACTCACAGAATGCCTTAACACCAGTGGTATTTTACACTGAATTGTTTTCAATCAAGAAGCTCTTTTTACAGCAAAGAGAGTTCAACTCATGTCCATGGGATTATTTAGTCTTACCACCATATACCTCCATCTAGAAGCCAAATTTAAAGCTGGTTTCTCTCAACTGCTTTACTGAAGACTTAGTTATGGATCATTATATGAATATATTGAATTATTCTTCTCGCTTTCTTTTTTCCTCTTCTATATAAGAGTTTTTGGAACTTAGTACTTAGTTAGCATTTGTTATTTACCACTAAATATAATTTAGTATTTAGACATCAAAATATTCAATGGGACCATGGAGAAGTAATTAATATAGCCATGATTGAATACAATGACTTTTGAGACTGTGTCTCTTTATCTTGGGCACAGGATGAGAATTTTTTCACTTTTATAGAAATACAGAATTGGGGTGTTGCATGAAGGTCCAAAGGTGTATAGAAAAGTGTGAATGTATGCTGACAAGTCAACAAAGTTGGACTATCCTTTCTTTAATAAATAATCATTAATAAATTAGTAAATAAATTAGTTATTAATTTATTGCCTTTCAGCTCAAAACCCATGTTGTTTTGTTTTATTTTTGTAATTATGGAACTGAGACTATGAAAAATGTATTTCATCTTTGTTAGCTGGCTTGATGTTACTAATTGAAGCTCCCAAGGGACATTGCATACCTGGAGGAAGACTAAGGAACTCTTATCTTCCTCAAGTTTGTGTTGTTTTCAGTGTGGTAGCAAGGTCATTGGCATCCATTGGGTCCTCAAAGCATTCACCACAATGGTGGCGATTGCTGTGGTTCTGATACTGACGTCCTCCATACAGTTTTATTATAATTACAGTGGCAATGGGCCTCTCAGTTCAAGAGTGGGCACACCACAGCAATGTTTTTCTTCACTATGAGGCAGTGTATTCTTGTGGCAGCCAAAACTTCAAAAGCAGTTTGAATCTCAGCCAGTCAGAATTCTATAAGTTTCTATATTTATTCCTCATTTACTTATTCTTTAGCTCTAAATATAGAAGTCACTTTCTGAAATTGTTCCCTCTGTCAAGAGTGATATCTTATGCATTTTAGTAGTTAAGCAACTTTTACATAGCTAACAATTCTTTATATTAAATTTTTCTTCTTCAATTGACTGATGTGGTTTCTGTTTTCTGACTAGACCCCTGATTGATATAGGTTGTAATTGGATTATATTTAAGTCTTAAAGTATCCATTAGGGCTACTTACCAGTATTTCTGGATCTCATTCTTGTAAGTACCTGGTTGTGTTTCAGGAACAGGTTAAGATATAGAATAAAGAAGAGAGTTACCATATATTTCTTCTTGTCACCCACATATACAAAGACAACACCTGCATCAACAGGACTATAAAAAACAAAGAATGTATACCGTTAAGGGAGAATATAAGTCATAAATAAGAGAGAAAGGGGAATAATGAGGTAATACCTAATGGAGGATAATTAAATCCAACTAGCTGAATATGAATCTTTACATAGATTTACCATATCTTTATTAAAACTTACAAATGCACACATTTTTTCTTTTTTCTTTTCAAAGGAGGTCTAATTTTAATTGTTCTGAAAGTCAGTCATCAGTGGAGTCTTTTAGCCAAACACACTTGCAGGTTCCATCCCAGGCCTACTGGATCAAGAGTCTTCAAGGGCAGAGACTTGGAATTGGCATTTTTTTTAAATTTCAGCTTATTATGAGGGTACAAGTATTTTGTTTACATATATTGCCTTTACACACTTTTTTTTGAAGGTAACTTTCTACATAATCGTAAGTGCTTGTGGCCATACTTTAAAAAGTGTGGTTTTTTAAAGAGCTCTCAAACATAAGGAATGTACTTATGCAAATTTTCTGATTTGTTACCTAAACTACAAATACTAGCAGATGACACTTTTTACTGGACATCAGTGAACTACATGGAAAATGAAGAGTACCTGAAATATGACAGCTGGATATACAGAGAGGTTTAACATGCCTAGAATTTTAAGAGACAGGTTCTCTTCTTTCACATACACCAGCTCCCACACCATCACAGAAAAACGAAAATTCAGGATTTAGAAATTAAAAATGCACTATAAGTACCTCCACAATTTAGGTTCCTTTTGACCTGGATTCTCAAGTATTTAAAATACTGTCAATGTTAATGGACAAGAGCTGTAGTTTATAGCAATAATAGTAAGTGGCATTTCATGAATATGTTTCATTTTTCAAAAATAATACAAAAGATGATTCTCATCATTGTGAATAAAGCTTATGATTATGATGCATAATAAAAATCAGAACATGAGCCTTCTGGTGATACCAATAAAATGAAACAGTTCTAATAACTGAATATGAAATTGAAGACACCTAAACATCTAGAAAAAAAAAGCAAGAAATATATAGAAATGCTAAAAGTGGTTCAAACACCCACTAAATTATATGGATATTAATTTTAAATTTTTAAGAGGAAATAACTGTTGGCTATAAAATTACACTCATGGAAATATTTTATGCTTTAAGTTTTACCGATATGATTTAATGGGAAAGGTCAGACACATCATTACTCTATACATATTTAACTCAATGGGGTATTCAATAACTTATTGACTCTTCCCCAGAAAACTGCTGTCAAATATAGGTTATAATTCTCTGCATATCAACAAAGTAAGGAGCTATACATACCAGAACTCCATTAGAGGACAGGTCTTCAATTAAAGTAAAAAGTATTTGTCTTCCTTGCTGCTCCATTAAGCTCAGCTATGCAAATGCTATTGAATGAAACTAGAGTACTTAGACTCCTCAAGCAGTCCTCTCTGTTACTGTTGATTCTCTAAAAGTGCAATATAGTTTCTTTGGAAATGTTAAGACAGTGTGCTGAAATAACACACATATATACATATATATATACTTATATATATAAAATGATACATAGTAAAATGGTTATCTGATTGTTGAACAAACCTGGAAAAATATCTCCTTAAATTCCTTCAACGTAACAAATGCATATTATCTGTTATTTGTTGATCCCTATTCTTGGTGTTGTATGTGAGACAAAGTCTGGTGTTTGTTGAGCCTTATTCTAGGCATTAAGAACTTGATGACTTGATTCTTGCCTTCAAAGACTTGTTAGAAAAAGTAATAATAAATACTAGGAATATAGGAAAGAAAAATAGCAACTTCATTAAGAAACCTTCAGAGAGAAATTAGGAGGTTTTTTCCCCTAAAACATTGCCCATGTACTGAGAGCAAAACAAAAAAGTGAGAAAAATTAATGTTAAAAATATATAATACATTTGGATTAAATGTGTACTATAATCAAGATACAAGCTCTAGAATCATAAGAAGAAAATAGATATGCAATTAAAGTCTTAAAGAACCTTTGTAGATGAGATTAAATTATGTGTAAGTATAATGTTAACAGTGTACAAATTTGAAAGTTGAAAATTATTTCTTTAACATGAAAAATAACAAAGAAAAAAATTTATTCTCAAGAAACAGTAGGGAAATTATAAAAATAACACAGAATTTTAGGAGAGAGGCTGTTGGGAAACTACCTTCAGGAACAGTTCACTACGGTTGAACGTAAGGGCAGCAGCAGCAGATAGAATACCGTGCAGTGTGTTAAATCTAGACTAAACCATACGTGAATATCATAGTTAGATGTTTAGATGTTCTATAGGCAGTGGAGTATAATTTTTATATATTTTTCATGGGACTAATAAAAATTTCTTTTTAGGAAGGACATTCTGGGAACAATGAGAAATACGAGACAAAGTTTATGTATCTTATACATACATTTCTTTTATCAAATATAACAAAGCAGTGTTTTCCAAGGTGGAAAACAGTTAGATGAGACTTTAAAGGATTTCATGAGAAAGATGAAAGTGAGAAGTATTTTTTATTTTTTATTTCAAGTTATTATGAGGCTACAAACATTTTGGTTACATTTTATGTCTTTGCCTCACCCAAGCGAGGATTAAAGGCATGTCCTTCCCCTCTACAATGCTCACCATGTCCATTAGTTGTGAGTTTACCACCCCACACCCCCTAATCCCTGGAGAATATTACCACCATGTGAGCACCATAGTGTTGCTCAGTCAGTGCCAATTTGATGGCGAGTACATGGGGAGCCCATTCTTCCGATCTTGTGATACTTCACTTTGGATAATGGGCTCAAGTTCTATCCAGGAAAATACAAGAGGTGCTAGATCACTGTCATTTCTTATAATTGAGTAATATTTCATTGTATACATTTACCAAATTTTAATTATCCACTCATGAATTGATGGGCACTTGGGTTGTTTCCACATCCTTGCAATAGTGAATTGTGCTGCCATAAACATTCGGGTGCAGATGTCTTTATTATACAATGTATTTGGCTCTTTTGGGTAGATGCCTAATAATGCTATTGCTGGATCGAATGGTATTTCTATTTTTAGCTCTTGAGGTATCTCCAAATTCTTTTCCACAGAGGTTGCAAAAGTGAGAAATTTTTTTGTCAACTATAATGTCAAAAGTATGAAAGAAAAAAGTAAAGAAATTATGTCATTGTCAAATAAGTTTGGAAAATATTGAATTACACAGAGTTAAGCAGGATTCTTTTTTTATTATTATGTTTTTTTCTTTATTGAAGTATACTTTACATATCATGCCTTTACTCCATTTTATGTGTACAATTAAATGATTTTCAGTGAATTTACCGAGATGTACAGTTAATCACATAAATCAGTTTTAGAGGAATTCCTTTCCCCTGTTGAGACGCCTAATTCTGCTCCCCAGCTACTGTTCAAGGATTCTTTAGTGTAAGACATAAAAGGAAAATATTTTAAATTCAAAAGTATCATTAGTCTCTAGGGGTAGACTATGATATACATGATTCCTAAAATTTTGAGAGTATGTAACCCTTTTCCAAGAAGCATTCAAGACATATTATTTAGAATCACTATATTTAAGCTAATAATGTATATTACCGGATAATTGCACCGAAGTGCTTAAAACAAAGTGAGATGAGTGCAGTGAGAGGAAAAAAATGAATGAAATCTGAATGTCAAGTGGTACATTCGCTTTACTTTATATCCTAGTACTATTTTGATGATGTTACAAGTGGCTTTCTTAATTCTTAAGTATCTCATAATTTCCCTTTTTCCTCAATAACTTTTAATTGATTTTTATACACAGTTTAATGATGCTTATAGAGCATGTTAGGGTATATGGAAAAAACATTCATAACACTCTGAATATAATTAATTTAAAATACATTGATATGATTGCACCTTCTCAATATGGCAGAGTAGTTTAAAAATAATTTGTTTAAATACATCTGAGAGCTTCTCAAGCAACAGAATTAGGGGAGCCAAAATTCCAGTGAGGAAAGAATTTAGAGATGTTAGCCACTTTTTCTCTAGAGGCATTTGCAAATTCTGGGCACAGAACGAGTGTCTGCTCATTTATGGTTTTTCTGGGCATGGAACTGCTACTGTGGAATAGAGGAAAAAGAACAGCTTTGAATAATTTCATGGGACAAGGGAACTGAGCCTGACATGCTGCCAGATTTTCCCTCAAGATATTTTCCAACTTTTGAAGTAGTATGGTGTGAGAAGAAAATAAAAGTAAAGCAAATGCCCTCCAGAAAGAAGATCAGACCTTTGGGAGATTCATCGTACTACAAAAAACCAAGGTTATAATTCAGGATACACTAGAATTAGGAGGACTGTGAAAATGGTAGTTACACCCTATGATTGGAACAAGAAAAGTTTGATAGAATGTTAATAAAACTGCAAGCCCACCTAACCAAAATTTCCAATTAGTCCCTAATGCACTTGTCTAGCCAAAGAGATGAATAAACTTTCAAGTGAAGACTATTATAATTATGACATCCATGTTCAATAAAAGAGGACAAAAAAGAAAATAAATGAAATAATATATAACTTTACCATAAAATAAAAATCTATGAAGTCAAATTGATATTTGATATTTGATTTATAACCAAAAAAGAAATAAAGCAAAGAATTCAATAAGCTTAACAATAAAAAAATTGATACTGGACAGATCAATAGAAAGTAAAATCAATAAAAAACATCTGAACTAAAACACTGAAAAAACCTAATAGGTATAGTGAAATTGTCTAACGTGTGTAATTGGAATCCCAAAAGGAGAAAAGAAGGGGACTAGTATAGAAACAATATTGAAAGGGATAATGAAAGAGAACATACTATAACTTATTTTTAAAAGTTGACCCACAAATTCAAAAAACTCCTCATTAATAGAAAATGTAAGCCAATGAAATATTTGAATAATACACTTACAACACTGAAAAAATTACCCTTACCCCAACTGAAATATTAATATGTATTCAATACAATCTCAATTATGTTGAGATTATAATTATGATCCTAGTATGTTTTTGTAGAAATGAATAAACTGTTATAAAATCTGTATAGAAATGCAAAGGATTTGGAAATAGCCAAGCCAAACTTGAAAGAAAAAAAAAAACACTTTGGAAGATTTACTCTAAAACATCTCCATGATTCAAGATACAGTAATAAACATACTATGGTACTGGCACAAATAATGAAAAATAGACAATGGAACAAAACAGAAGTCCAGAAGCAGACCCACCTATAATTTGGTAACTTTATTTATTACAAAAACTCAGATACAATTCAATAGAGAAAGAATATTCTTTTCAATACATGAACTGGAACACCTGGCCAGGTTTTGCTAAGGCCTGGACACTATTGGCAAAACTCCATTGAATCTAAAAGCTAGAGTGGCTTTCCCCACCTGAGCTTAGGGTTAATGGACGATGTCCATAGCATCCACCAACTTCCCAGGAAGCTTCCAGTTCTGCCTTTACTTGGTTTCTTTCCAGGGTCATGCTCTTGAACTCGGAACACTTGAGCTGGCCTAACTAAAACTTGGAAACTAGAGAGGGAAAACTCTATATTGCTGAAGAAAGGAAAGTTTCATATTACAGTTTTGAAACTTCTCATCCTACTCAAATCTCTAGCAGATTTCCTTGTATTCATCCACTTCCAATCCATGGCCTGATTCACTCAGGCCTAAAAGACTCTGACAGAGCTGGCTGTAGCTCAACCTCTTCTAGCCAAACTCTCCTAGACCTGCATTCTACAGTCTGTTGTGGCCTTTTAAAAGAATAAAGAAAAAAATCGGAATTGTAGAAGATATAGTGAATAAAATATCTGGCAAAGTAATATGTACATATGTGTTCATATATATATCCCTATATATACATATACATATAGAATACATATAGGAATATATAAATGAATATATTTACCTATGTATACATCCTCCTACAAATACATATTCCTCCATATATTCATATTCATATACATACATACCTTAAAAATCAATAAGAAAAATGAATACAACCCCATAGAAAAAAGAGCAAAATATGATAATTAGTACTTTACAAAAGAAGATACATATCCAAACGGCCAATACAAATATAAAAGTATTCAACTTTATTAGTCATCTGAGATATTAATTTAATATTAATAATCAGAGAAATTATTATTATTTATTTCAGCATTTTATGAGCATCCAAATGTTTAAGTTACATATACTGCCTTTACTCCGTCTGAGTCAGAGCTTCAAGAGTCTCCATCCCACAGACAGTGTGCGCCCCACCCATTAGGTGTGAATATACCCATCCTCTCCACCTTCCTCCCCCCTCCCACCTGCCCAACACCGGATGAATGTTACTACTATCTATGCACATAAGTGTTGATCAATTAATACCAATTTGATCGTGAGTACATGTGGTGCTTGTTTTCCCATTCTACTAAGTATCACTTAGTGATACTTTACTTAGTAGAATGGGCTACAGAGAAATTAATATTAACATCATAATGTGATATCACTATCCATCCACCAGAATAACTAAAATAAAAAATAAAAAACTCAATACCATGTATTAATGAGACTGTGAAACAATATGAATTTATGCACAGGTTTTGGTCATGTAATTTGTTACAATTATTTTGGAAAACTGGCAATCTCCACTGGACTTGATTAGATACACATCCTTTGACCAGATAATCTATTCCCAATAAGTGTATATTTGTATGGGGACATCAATAGATATAGGCAAGAATGTTTATAGAAACATGAATTACTATAGGCAAACACTTTAAACCACCCTAAGGCCAGTAAGATGAGTAAATAATATTGTGGCATATTTAAGTCTTTGGAATTCTATAAATTAACAAGAAGGGATGAACTACAGTTAGTGCAACTCTATGGATGCCTCTCATAATAAAATATAGAATGAAAGAGGCCAGGCAGAAAAAGAGTAATTTCTATGAGATTTGATTTATATTAATATAAAATTTGAAAACAAGTAAAACACAGAGTAGTTTCAGAAGGTAGGGCAGAGTTGCCTTTGAGAAGTTTGGGAGGCAGCATGAGAAGAGCCTTCTGGTGTTTTGTCGTATTCTGTTACTTGATCTAGATAGCAGTTAGAGAGAGGTATTCCCTTTGTGAAGATTCACTGAGATGTAAATTTCTTTAACGATTTGTGTACTTTTTTATAAATATAGCTATAGTTTGATTTTTAAAAGTTTACTGGCAAAATAGTTTACCCTAGCCTCATAAAATGAGCTTGGTGGCTTTTGCTCTATTTTTTGGAACTGCTCATAGAGCACTGGATTGGAGTTAACTTTCCTTGATTGTTGATCAAATTTAGCTGTAAAGCAATCTGGTGCTGAGGTTTTGGGTAAAAACATGCCCTTGACATTATTTTAATTTCTTCCAATAGTTTACTATTTCTATTAATAGACATAAAATAGTCTATTACATTTCCCTTTTTTTCTTAAACAATTAGTAGCAAAACCGCGTTAGAATTCTGTTCCTTGAATCTGTCCTCGCCTTCTGAGCATTTTCCCTGTTCTCTCATATACATAGTCACAGGCAGGGAAAGAAGAAAAAAATTGACAGATTTAGCAAACCTACTCTTGCATGGAATTATAGTTCAAGGCACAGTGGTATTTTTCTCCTGAATGAAATTACTATGATATTACATAAATTCTCTCAAATTATTGCTATGTTTGCCATTACATCTCTAAGAAACCTCTGGATATCATTTGCAATAAAACAAAAAAATACAGTAACATGAATATCACATTGAAGTTTACAGATAGTATAAAACAAAAATATATAATCTTCACTTAGAGCATTTTTTTCTTTTCTTTTTTCTTTAAACAAACTCACTTATCTATTTCATTGAGTCAGAATTCACTCTACTCACCTGTAAAAATGTTTTGTAAAATCAATATCATCTATAGTTAGTCACAGGAGCTGCACTTAATGACAGTCAAGTAATCCACAAGGAGGGAGGAAGAGGAAAACCAAGAACACAAGAGGCAGAAACAGAAAGTCCCCGTGATGCAATTCATAAGAAACTCTACATTTATTAAGAGTTATTAGTAAATTTACCAAGTTGTACAGCTATTCACATAAATCATTTTTAGAAGATTTCCTTCTCCCTATTGAGACCCCTAATACCCATTCCCAGACACATTTCAAGCATTCCACTTCCCTTCACAGTGCTCACCACATCTCTCAGATGTGAGTTGCTATTATTTTTAAAAAATAAAATAGTTGACACAGATTTTATTAAAAACTACTCTATAGTAGCATATTAGAGGTGAATATATTGATTTAGAATTATTGAAAATTCAGAGATAGAAGCTGACTTGTGTATTACCTTTGTTTTAAATTCTATAGACATTAAAATATTATTTATTATAAGATCTAATAAATTATAAAAAAAATAAGAAAGAATCCTCAGCTGCAAACAGAAGATTTTTTGCAATAGCAATGAAAAGAACAACTATGAGACATAAATATAAGACAATATTTGAAAGCTCCATGCATAAAAATATGATATCTTTGAGAAAAATTAAAAGGACTTCAATAAAAGGAAATATATGCTTTATTCTGGAATTAGAAGACTTGATAATGTACAGATGTCAATTCTCTCTAAATGGATCTCCCAGAAACTTTCCATAATGAATATTACATGATGACATGATTTTAAAATTTAGACAGTAATATGTCAACCACAACTAAGAAAATTTTTCTCTCTTTTAGGATAATACTTAGATATATTAAAGGGCATAAATTTTAGGGTTATAGCTCAATTTTTATGCTTTTATATGCTTATGCAATTATCAAAATTTATGTTATTTCTACTCCCAAAATGTTCTCTTTCATACATTACTGGTGGAAGAGCCCTTCCTAGTCAATTCCCTTCAGAAACATGACCACTATTCTTATCTCTGTCACTATAGAAAGTTTCATATAAATGGAATCAGGCAGTATATTCTTTTGTTTCACATTTTTGTGGTCAAAATTATGTCTGTAAAATTCATCCAGGCTGGTTTTTGAACCAGAGGTTTGTTCTTTTGCATTGTTAATTATATTCTTTTGAATATACCATCATTTTTTTATATCTTTTACTATTGATGGACATCTGGATTGCTTTACATTTTTTATTATTATAAATAATGCTCTTGTGAACATTATCTTACATTTGTTTTCTTGGTCATAAACACTAATTTCCAATGAACATATACCCAGAATGGAAATATTGGGTTATAGGCTATAAAGTGCCATCAACTTTATTATATATTGATAAAAAGTTTTCCCAATTAGTTGTTCCAGTTTACAGTGGTACAAGCAATATATGTGACTTTCAGTTGGTCTACATCCTTGGTGTGGTCAGTCTTTTTCATTTTAACTATTCTAGTGGCTGTGTGGTGGTATTTGTGTGTGTGTGTGTGTTTGATTTGCACTCCCTGACAACTAATGATGTTGCATTCCTCATAATATGATTTTGGGGTATTTGTGAGCTGCCTGTTTAATTTTTCAACTTTAATATATAGATTTTTTTTAAGTTCATGCTATATTCATTTTCTTTGCCTTGCCTATCCTAAGGTCATAGAAATACTTTTTATGTTTTCATCTAGAAGCTTTTAAAAATATTCACTTTCATTTTATGTCCATCATTTATTTGAAATTATTTTTTATTTGGTGTGAGATAGTTGTCATGTTTACCTTTTTCCTTATGACTATATAGTTGACCCTGGACTTGTAAATGTAAGACTATTATCTCAACCACTGAATTGTATTGACATTTTCATCATAAGTTATTTGACTTACACATACTGGTCTATTTCTGGACACTGTATCCTGTCTTATTGGTTTATTTATCTATTTTTATAATAATATACTGCAAGAAACTCTAAAAGAAGATGAGATAAACTAATAAGATAAAAAATTATTAAAGCTGCAGTGATTGAAAGAGAAACTGATGTGCTATATGTTATATTTCTTGAATCTGGTAAGGGTTACATGGTCTGTAATTTGTTAACTTATTAAATGCTACATTTATGTTTCATGTACTTTTCTATGAGTTATATTTTACAATAAAATCAAAGTAGAAAGACAAATAGAGAGACCCTGGGATTGAGTTGAGTGAAACAGGTAACCAGATGCTTAAAATACAATAGGATGAGTTGTCCAACTCATATGCAGTAAAAGAGCATTGATAGGCAAACTAAATACTGGGAAGACCCAAAAACAATTATTTGATGTTTTATGGTTATTCATTTTAAGTTTCATACCATTTTAACATGAAGGAATGATCACTGAGGGCAGTGTGTAATGCTGATGAAAGCTTCAGGCTGTGAATCACTGCTGTGGCCTTTTACACTCTCTGTGAGCTTTTTAAAGGATGGTGTAGAACTTGCCTAAAAATACCAAGGCAGTTACAGCCACATGGGTAATATTCAAATCTTAAAAATTTTTAGAAAATTCATAAGCATCATTTGAGAGCAATAACTTTTTTCATTTTTTGTACATTTTATGAATAAAATTTTTAAATTTAAACTCATAAATTATTAATAGTAATGGGCCATATTACAATATTATCTCTAAAAGATTCAGCACTATTTGAACAAAATATTGTGAAAAAACAAAGGAAAGGCCAACAAATTTATCATGAAAAAATCTGGAAGGAGTTCACCGAGGAAGTAAGATTTGAGCTAGATTGAAAAGTAAATATGACATTGCCTGGGAAGAAGTGAGAAAAACAAGAGAACATTAGAAGTAAAGTATTGAACCATGAAAGAGTGGTAAGCTCAGTGTGTCTGGCACACGGAGCAGGTGGAACATTGGTAGAAAATGTTATTAGTCTGATGGGTCAGGACGAGACGGTGAAAAGCTTCATCCATACATAAACACATCATGTTCTTCATTTATTCTGAAATAGCACAAATGTTTGTCCCAGCCTTTAGTTTTCTAATCAGTCAGCCATTGCTAAGCACATGCTATGTATCAGGAAACAGAGTGAATATTTTCACGTCTTTGCATGATCAAAGCTTTCTGAGCAAAAATTATTGTCAACATGGGTTAAAGGATAAATGAATGGCAAACCAGCCTTGGAAGTGAAAGACAGTGAAATATTCCAGGCAAATTTACACGTTTATCTTCCTCAGAGTCATTTGTTCACATTTCAAAGGATAAACTATTACTCGTCATCATCATCATCATCATCATCTCAGGCCCATTGGCTTACATTACAAAGTGCTGTAACAGCCTGAAGATCTTCCTCCTCTCTTCCCAGAAATGATGTGAGTACATTAGAGAGCACAGATTTTTGTCCCTCTCTCAGAAGAAGAGGAACAAAGTTATAAACCAGTCCTATGAGAGCTCTGAAATTCAGTTTCAGGGTTTCTCTCCTATAGTATGCTCTGCCTGTACATGCAGGATGACATATGCTCTGATGTCACCTGATGGAGAAATTGACCATGGAAAACCAATGCTAACACATTATGTGAGTAATTGTTCTTCCTCTGATTCAGAAACCTTGTGATTGCTGTCAAGATAAAATAAATAAGTATAGATACTAAAAATTTATTATGTGCCAGGAACAGTTCTAATTCTACGCTTAATATTTTTAAGAAAATAAACTTTCAACTTGCCCCAGCTTCCCATGATAAGTATTTTTTACTAGAGCTTATGCCCCCAAAAGGAACCAGAACAGGATCAAGTGTTATACACAGGCTATCTCATTTATTTCCTGTAGGAATTTACAAGCCCTAATTTATAGATGAGGATATAGAAATTGAAACAGGTTAAAAACGCTTGTCAAATAGTCAAGTTGGAATAAAACACCAGGTATCTCTGATTTAGTTCTCTCTACATTACCGTTTTCTTCAAATAGATTTAAATGAAGGAAGGAATGGAAATGATTTATGTTTGGGTGCCTTGTGTGAGATAAAATGCACACTTAGAAAAAAATAGATAATTGAAGAAATAAAACAGCATTTTCTCAGACACATTAATTCAAACTTTTTTTTGCTTCTCCAAATTACTTAAGTTTTACTCTATTTCTAAACAAGCCGATTGTATGTCTGAAAGCAGTTGCTCCATACCGATATGGTAAACAAAGCGCCTTATATAGTATTAAATTGACCTCAGTAAAAATCATCATCATCATCATCATCCATATCATCATTACAGCTTACAACATACTAGGCAAGTATTAGTCTATTTAATCCCAAGAATAACTTTTGAGGTAGATGACCTAATTCTCCTTGATTTAAAAATGAAGAAATTGAGCTATGGAGAATTTAAATGACTTCCCAAGGTCACAGAGCTAGTAAATGACAGAAATGTGATTCCATTCAAGTAGTTTGGCTTTAGACTCCACGCTCAGAAGCTCTTTGGGCTATTGTCTCTCCACAAGGTGTATATTCTTTCAAATGCTCTTATTTTCAGTGAGCTGTATTGATGCTTTGGGAATGTAATTTATTTATGATATCTCTTATTATACATGTATTATCTATTAAATAATTAATCATCTCTAGGTTGAATATTCTACTTTAGATGGCCAATGAATGCTGAAGTCAAGCTGGCTACTGTACCAAAACTATGTTCCAAGAATGCCTTGTATAATTTCTATCAGAAATGAAAGCAAGTAAATTTCCTCAAGAAGTCATGCCTATGGCGTGGCAGGTGCGCTTTCTATAATCATGTTCCATGAAATAAACATCTGACTGACTCATTTTTGTTCTGCAGGCCCAGCTGTTCAAAGAAGTGACAATTTACACAAAGATTTAAAATGAAAAGGTTGTCCTCTCCAATCGGCCCCACTTCAAAATTCCCAGCTCTATAAAGAGAGTATTTTAGATACATTCATCTGTGCAGATGTTTAAAATGAAGGCCATAAGCTCTACATTCTATTCATAAAGAGCTCAAAATGTGTTCAAGGAGAAAATAAGTTAAATATTTTTGTCAAAATATAAAATAGTAAGCATTTACTTTATTGTCCACTTTTGGAAACTGAGAGAAATGTTATAGGTGCTGAATATAAGTCATAAAAGAGAATATATCATATAAGAGATATGTTATACCTACCTCTAAGATTTTTGGATATTGGAGTAGGGTTAACAAAAATTGTCCCAGAGCAGAAAAGATACAGCACAGTCTCAACAATGATACATGACACCATTTCGCTTTCCCAGGTATTTTTTTGTTCCAACTAAAAAGATTATATTGTTGTAGAGACATACTGGGTATAGTACAAGTATTGAGATGTATATTAGGAAACAAAGTTTTATGAACATGGATCAATGGGGCAGATCCAACTCATATGAAGGAAAATAATTCCTGACAAGCTGCAGTCAGGTTACCAAAAGCAAAATTTGTCAAGCAAGTATGATTCATATGAAGTTGTGATTTTCAAAATGTTTCATTATGTCTTTTACTTCAGTAGAAAAACAACAAACTACTTGCTTTTTAAAAAATTAATGGACTCTATTTTTTCAACCAATTTTAGCTTTATAGAAAAATTGAAAAGAAAGCACAGAGTCCCCAGGTGCATCCTTTTCCCCTCCCACAGCCTCCCCAACCATAGACATCCCATATCATTTTGGTACATTGGTCACAATGGCTTAGACATCATTAACAAATGAGTATTGACCAAAGTCAAGGATATATGGTAGAGATCACTCCATATTTTTTATATTCCATTAATTTTGACAAATGTATAATGACCTGTATCTACTATTATAGTATTACACAAAATAGCTTCGCTGCCCTAAAATTCTTCTGTGCTCTACATATTCATCTTGTCTCTCCAATCCCCTTGAAACCACTGATCTTTTTACTGTCTTCATAGCTTTGCCTTTTCCAGAATGACATATATTTAAAATCATACAGTATATAGCTTTCAAATATATATATTTGAAATCATACAGTATACAGTATATAGCTTCCAAGTTTGGGCAATTATAAGCAAATGTACTATAAATATTTACATGGAGAATTTTGTGCAGACAAAATGTTTTAACTAATTTGGGTAAATATTAATATCAAGGAATGCAATTGCTGGATCACATGGTAAACGTATGTTTAGTTTTATGAGAAACTTCCAAATTACCTTGCAAAGTAGCTGTAATCATTTTGCATTTCCTCCAGTAAAGAATGGGAATTCTTGTTGCTCCACATTCTTGTCAGCATTTGGTGTTGTCAATGTTTGAGATTTTTGCCATTCCAATAGGTAAGTAGTAATGTCTCGTTATCTTAATTTGCATTTTCCTACTAAAGTATATCTTGGTACTTTTGTGTTGCTATAACATAAAAAAACATAGAATGGGTAGTTTAAACAGTTATGCATTTATTTCTCACAATTCTGCAGTTTGGTAAGTTCAAGATCAAGGTACCTGCAGATTTAATGTTTGGTAGGTGCCCAATTCCTGGTTTATAAGTAACTGTCTTCTCCCTGTGTCTTCACATGGCAGAAAGAGCAAAAGAGCTCTCTTGGGTCTTTTTTTTTTTAATGGGCACTAATTCCATTAGAGAGGGCTCTGCCATCATGACCTCACCTCCTGAGGGCTTACTTCCTAATACCATGCATTGGTGATTAGGATTGCAAAATACAAATTGTGGGGACAAAAACATTCAGTCCATACCGAAGTATGTTGTTGATTATCATTTCATAATCTTAATTTCCATCTGTGTATCTTCTTTGGTGAGGTATTTGTTAGTATCTTTTGCCCATTTATAAATTGAGTTTGTTTTCTTATTGTTGGCATTCTTTGTATGGTTATATTCTGGATAATAGCCATTTATCAGATATGTCCTTTGCAAAAATTTTCTAATAATCTGTGAATTGTCTTCTTATTCTCTTGCCAATGTCTTCACAGAGCAGAAGTTTTTAATTTTACTGAAGCCCAACTCATAAATTCTTTCTTTCATAGATTGTACCTTAATGTTGTATCAAAAAAGTCATTGCCAAACCCAAGGTCATCTTCTAGATTTTCTCCTATGCATGTCCAGTTGTCCCAGCACCACTTTTGTTAAAAAGACTATCTTTCTATTTTTTCTCCATTGTATTGTCTTTGTTCCTTGTCAAAGATCAGTTGACTGTATTTGTGTGGATCTATTTCTAGACTAATCCAGATGCATTGATCTATTTATTTATTCTTTTCACCAATACCACATTGTCTTGATTATTGCTGCTTTATAGGAAGGTTATAAGCTGGATACTGTCAGTCCTCCAACTTTGTTCAATATCGCCTTGGCTATTCTGAGTCTTTTGCCTCTCCATGTAAACTTTAGATTCACTTTTTTGATAACCACAATATAACTTGCCAGGATTTTGATTGAGATTGTATTATGCCTATTGATCACATTGGGAAAAACTGACATCTTGACAATATTGAGTCTTTCTATCCAAGGACATAGAATATTTCTCCATATATTTAGTTCTTCTTTGATTTTTTTCATCAGAATTTGCACTTTTGTTTATGTAGATTTTGTGTATATTTTGTTACATTTATACCTAAAATTTTTTTGGTGCTATTGTAAATTGTATTGTGTTTTTAATTTCAAATTCCAAGTATTTATGGTTGATATATACAAAAACAACTATCTTTTTTATATTAACCTTGAATTCTGCAACTTTACTATAATTGTTTATTAGTTCCAGAAGCTTTTTTTGTCAACTGTTTAAAATTTTCTTTATAGAAATTCATTTGATTTGAAAATAAAAACAGATTTATTTATTTTCTCTTTCCCAATTTGCATACCTCTTAATTCCTTGTGTTTTTTTTTTTTGTTTCCTTTTTTTTTTTTTGCATAAGCTAGAATTTCCAGTGTGATATTGAAAAGGAGTGGTGAAAGGGCACGTTCTTGAATTTTTTCTGATGTTAGCAAGAAAGCATCTACTTTCTCACTATTAAGTATGGTGTTAGCTCTAGGATTCTTGTAGATATTGTTTATCAAGTTGAGGAAGGCTCCTTCTATTCCTGGTTTGCTTAAAGGTTTTATCATGAGTGGGTATTTAATTTTTTAAAATGCTTTTTCTTCATGCATTGATTTAATCATGTAATTTTTCTTCTTTGAGCAGTTGATGTGCTTGACTGCATTAATTGATTTTTGAATGTTTTTTTTTCTATTAAAAATATTACCTCTTTATTTTTTTTTTAAAGTTTCAACATTTTTATTTTGTTTCTACGTACTTCATTTTTTAAGTTTTTCCATATAATTTATTTTAAAACATTCTTAAGAATGAAGATGACTGTGAAATATATTGATCAAAAGATTTTATTTTCTTTTTATTATTATTAAAAGGTTACGTACATTGCCCTTGCCCCCCCTCCAGTCAGAGCCTCAAGCCTGACCTTCCCCCAGATGGTGCACATCGCACTCATTATGTATGTATATACCCATCCCCTCCTCCCCCCTCGTGTCTGCCCGACACCCAATAAAAGTTGTTCCTGTGTGTCCACTTAGGTGTTGATCAGCTAATACCAATTGGCTGGTGAGTACATGTGGTGCCTGTCCATCCATTCTTGGGATGTTTCACTTAGTAGAATGGGTTTCAGCTCC
>CAUYRT010057111.1:0-76692 GCA_963574885.1 Lepilemur ruficaudatus | reverse complement strand
CTCTTCATCCCTTCTCCCCACTACCCTTCCTGGCCTCTGGTCTTAGATTTAAGTCTTTAATTCATCTTGATTTTTTCACATGGTGAGAGACAGAAGTCTAGGTTCATTCTTCTGCATATGGATATCCAGTTTTCCCAGCACCGTTTATGGAAGAGACTATTTTTCCCCGACTGTATGTTCTTGGCACCTTTGTTGAAGATAAGTTCGCTATAGGTGTGTGGATTTATTTCTGAGTTCTCTATTTTGTTCCATTGGCCTATGAATGTTATGGTTTTTAATCATATTATAAGAAAGGAACCTGATTTAACAGTTCTGGATTAATTATTACTTGGGCTTCTGAGCTCTATGTACATTATTCTCTATATGGAATTTAATGGGGTTGAGTATATAAAAAATAGTCCTATTTATATGACTTAAACCACCACTGTTTGTAGCTAGTATTGACTAGGTGCATAAAATTAACTTCCACTATTCCTACTTTTTGGAAATCAGCATAAGAATAATAAGGAAAACTGCAGATATCAGAGTTTTTTAGGTAATAAAAAGGGACACACATGTGGCATACATAGAAATTAGAAGGATGTTTTTCCTAATATTTTTTTCCTTGTATCTGTTGAAGGATTTCCTACTTTATGTATTTCTTTGAGTCCTCTCTCCATTGGGATTGTTTTTCATTGTGCATGCCTCCTATCTATGCGTAAGAGTGTCATCTTTGCCAGCAGTGTCTGACAGGATTGCAATTTAATGTATTCAGCTTCTGTGCTAAATAACTTCTTGTATAAGCCAGAATTTGTAGAGCTGAGCCTCCCTCTAAACACTTGTTAATGATATTGTTATAATATTTTTAAAACTTCATTTTCTAAGAAAATGTGATTTTATGTTAGTGCTTGTCACTCTAGAAGCCATTGTTACCTCCTCCCAAATTAGACTTTGTGTTGTGAGGAACAGCATGGTTGATTTGGGTGGCTTCCTGTTGCAACTTGAAAAACCTTAAAAAAAAAAAACACCTCAGGCCATATTATCTAATCTGTGAGTTATTCTTGTTACATAGAAATCCCTATTAGAAGTCAAAAGGCATTTTTTCAGAGGATCTCTGATTTTTATTTTTATCAGCCCTTTGTGTTCTTGGGTTTTTCCTCTTCCATTTTTCTTTGTAGTTGTTCGATTTGTAAGAGTTATTTAGATGTTAAAGGCATTAACCTTTTGTCTTTAATATATATCTTTATGATCATTTTTCTGTGTAATAGTTGTACATTTTTATAAATTCCAATCTATTGAAATGGTCCATCATGGTTTCTTCCCATTGTAAGATATTTTAAATCTTATGACCAAAAGCTTTTGAAAAATCTTTAATAACTAGAATTTTTCTGGTATAAAGTGAAGAAGTAATTGATTTTTTTCCTAAAAATCTGATTGTATTCTGTCAATTTTGGTAAGTGTCACTCACAGTTCTCTTATTTTGTATTGATGCCTAGTCAGATTTTACTCTAGCTTGTTTTTTCTATGTGAGGCTTTTCTAAAATGTCATCCTATTTTCAAATAAAATGTCAGCCTACTTCTTCATTTGTGCAGGTCATTAATCATGGCCAATATCATATCCTTTGCCCAGGTCATCTGAGAATGTAAGGTAGAGAATGAGTCTTGGGGCATCACTTGATATGGTGCTCTCTTCAGGATATTTGTTCAGCTTCTAACCAGCTTTAGAATGATTAAGACTTGGTTTTCTGAGTGTGGAATGTGATTAAAAAGCAACAACAATGAAACGTCACCAGTTTTATTTTTCATCTTCCCTGTGTGGCCTTCAGTGTCTATCTTAGAAGAAAATTAGATTGTCTGTTAATTCAGAACACATTCATGAGTGAGGAAAGGACTTTTAAAAGTTGAACTATCCACATGTTCCTGAAATGAAGAGACTTTCTGAGAATATCTTCCAATCATTTTTTGGATTTTTTTTTTTTTACTACTTTTTGACTTTTTACATGTTTCCTTTCTTTTCCTATTAATTTATTTTACCATCTTAGTGGTTCTCCATTCTGCCTTTTCCTTATTGTCCATTTTCCTTCCCTTAAGACTGGCCCTGTTACATGTTGTTCCTGTTTTTTATCCATTTTCCTGCAGTCTTCTTATTGTTCGTGATGGAATGATCTCAGGATATCCCAGATGAATGGATAAAATGTGTTTGGAAGCCCTGCTGTGACATAATTACCTATTTGGTAATTATGTTTGGATAGAAAGATGAGATTGTTCAATTGAAATGTTGAGGGGAAAACTATCCCTTAGATTTACTAACTAAAAAAGCCTAAATTATAAAAAAAGAGATTTTAGTCTGGTCATAAAAATATAATGATTAAAGCAACATTCAAATGAGACTGTGAATAATTTATGAATTTTCAAGAAAGAGAAAAATTTCCATGGCTCATATCAATTTAACTCATCAACTGCTATGTGAGTTGTATTTAACTCATGCTAGTTTTGAGCCTGGGGCCATGTGAAGCATACGTACCTCACATGTCTCTTCACCTTGGGAGCCACGAGAACTATTTTTCAAGTTGCACATAACTCACATGCAGAAAACAATAAAAATAAATTTTTCATTACATTAGAAAGGATTGTTTTGTCCTTGAAATTTTTATTCTATTTTCATAATAAAACACCATGGCCCCAAGGAAAATTTGTTTTTTTCTAGTGTGACAGTCAATGAGTTAAAAAGCTATCATAATTTCTGTAGATAATAGATGAAAATAAAGTATGTGAAATTGAAAGTATGACTGGAAAGTCTGATTTGTCATGTTCCCTGGCCAAGACCTTCATTCTCTTCTGGTTCTAAGAAGAAAATACAACTCCTGCCACTCCTTTCTTTTATTTTCCTTTTGTCCTTCTTGCCTTGTGGTCTTCTGTGGTTCTGAAGGTCCTGAAAGTGCTGATGGAGAGGTGTGAACTCCTCGACAAGAACAGAAATTCCTGAGTGATACCTCACCTCTGTAATGAATTTTCCCAGCTCCGAAAGGCTGGAGCTTAGGTTCAAGGTGGAGAATCATGGTCCAGATGTCTCTAGGATTTGCCTTATCAGGGGAAATTTATCAAAATTTTAATCAGCTTTTTTATGTTTATTAAAAAGGAAGAAGTTATTTCAGAAAATATGGTCTTTATAAAAACAAAAATGTCTATAAACATTTTCTGATTGAAAATGTGTTGTTTTTATTGCAACATGTCATTTTCTAGTAGTAGTAAATTATGCTGTAGCTTTACCATTCTTAAAACCTTTCTAGCAGTGTTTGTCTAGAAATTCAGATCAATTAAAATTTTTACAAATAGTTTTCTTTGCTCTAATGTATAAAAAGAAAAAAATGTTTCGTTAGTTATTTCTGTCCTTCTCAATGTCATATTGTTTGGATTATTTGAGAAAGAACTGTAATCTGAGTGCAATTTTGGTATTTTAAGGTATAGGAAAAATGAAATTTGTCTATAAAAGTGCATTGCAATCTATAATAACTGCACAAGTTAGTGCCTTTGCCCTAGTGACTTTTATGATGTTGTTTTGGAATGTTGTTTAAATATCTTCTTTCCTCTTTCAGTGCATTTTGAATGTATGTTTTCTGGTCTTCTCCCTTAATTTATAAGCTCCTTAGTTTATAGATTCTAGTTTTCTTAAAGATATTTTGAACAGGATCCTGCACATTATAAATGCTCATAAAGTATTTGTGATTCGACATGACTATAAATTAGAGATGTATTAAGGATTCTAAGAATCCTGATGATGCTTGTGCCATGTTAAGTGTATGATCCAAGGACAGAAAAGCCAGTGTTGGTACAGTAATGCTCTTTTCTTTCGGGAAATGTGGTATCCCTTGTTGAATGTGTTAAATATTTTATTTATTCTGTGTTCTTCTTTTCATTGAGAGTTAGGTAGTATCAGTTTCGAGACTCTTAGGTTGTATCTAATTATAGTGATGACTCTACCCTAAAATGTTGCTGAACTGACAGTGGACAAAGGAAACCTTCAAGTGATAGTTCAAAGAAAGGAAGTACAAGGCTTTGCTTATTTTTCAATTACCAAGAATAACATAAAACTCTTTTTAAGAGGGGGAAATCACAAGAGCATCTCAGAATACTTCTTAAGGATCAGAGGCACAATCTGATAATACAACAATCTCTTTCTCTTTGGGCAAGTTCCGTTTAGCCTTGTGAAACATTGTAGTTTATAATAGCTTATTTGTAGGGAAGTCACCAAAAAATGCCCTTATAACTTAGCAATATTTATCAGGAACTTTAAAAATGATCATATCCTTTGGCCCAGAAACTTTACTTCTAGGAATTTCTTCTTAGGAAATAATTAGACACATGGTCACATATTTAGAAACAAAAATATTCTTCTCATTGTTCGTGATTGTGACAAGTGGGGGAAAAACCTCGCATGTTAAATAACAGGGTATTGACTAAATGCATTATTGCCTCTTATACTATGGAATACTGTATAGCTAAAAAAATCATGTGGAAAAAAGGAGTATATGCTTTGAGTCATTGGGGCAACATCTCAGACTGGAGCAGATCTAGTGTCTTGTGTCTTAGATCATAGAGTTTTCTTTTTCTTCTTTATTGAGGTATACTTTGCACATCATGCCTTTACTCCATTTTAAGTGTACAATTAAATGATTTTTAGTGAATTTACCAAGATATACAGTTAATCACATAAATCAGTTTTAGAGGAATTCCTTCGCCCTATTGAGACCCCTAATTCCCTTCCCCAACTACTTTCCAGGCATGTCCCTCCCCTCCACAGTGCCCACCACGTCGCTCAGACGTGGGTCTACCCCCACCTCCTGAATCCCTAGTGAACACCACCACCATTTGAGCCCCATAGTGTTAATCAGTCAGTACCAATTTGATGGCGAGTACATGAAGATCATAGAGTTTTGGAATTGAGAGTGACTTGTGGGGACAGCTGATCATTGATGGGTTTTTGGATCATAAATTGTCCACACTGTGAGGTTTGAGAATGAGGGCCAAAAGTAACCTCCAATTTAATTAAGTTGATAGAACATTTATTAGTTTTTACACTATAAAATATAATTTCCTTTTTTCTCTAGTCATAAAAAATGTATACCAACAAAAATATTACATTGTAAGAAGATATTTAGAATTTTAAAAGCAATTGGAAAAGGATGTGGCTGTTTTGAGTTTTACCATTTTATGCACATTCATTGCTTTTGTCTTGTCTTTCCTAATCACGTTTCGCTAAAAGTGCTGCCTTTCTTCTTAGGCCTACTATGTTCTCTTCATTCATATTTGTGATTCCTATGTTCAACAATAACCCTGTTCATGAGCAGTTTCTAAGCATTAGCATTACTTAACCCATATGTATCCCGTATTTCTACTAAATGGAAATTTTAGCATCAAAACTTTAAGAAGCCATATGTCATCTAAGCTTCCCAGGGCATTATGTAAAATATCTTTATTTTGAGATTTAATTAAATATATATGTTGAAAGCATTTTTCTGGACAATCATTTGGATTCTAACATCAGTCATTATTTGTTAGGTGTGTGAAAATAGCCACAGTTGTTATGTTTTGCCTGATAATCTAAGTACTGTATTTTTGTAAATAGTTAAATCTCAACATACACTCCTTATTTGTAAATGTATAGGTTTCTTTAGAGGAACAACAACATTTGCTCAGTTTCTGTTCCTGCTTATCCTGGGCTTGTACACTGAAACATATTGCCATATTCACTACAAAAGAGGAAAAAGAAAATCTCACAAGCACCTTATCTTTTAAAGGAACCTACCATAAGTTACATATAATGCTTCTTCAGGGCAAAGTCAAAAGGCTGAGGATATGTATGGATTGCTAGTAACTTTTTGGTCTCAGATGTTGGCAAAGTTTAGTCAGACTCAGGGTGGGAGTGTGTATGCAGCACAGGGGGCTAGGCTGTATGCCAGTTACACACTATACAACTTTAGGGGCTCCCTTCACAAGGATTTACTATGTGCACAGTGTACAAAGTCATGTTCAGCAGCCCTGGAGCATCATTACCCTGCTTTCTCGTCTGGCTTGTTCCCATGGAGGAGCCAGGGTGTTATGTGGAATCAAATCAGGGCTGCTGATCAATCTTATGTGAGTATCTCTAAAGGCCCTGTTGCAGTATATAAGAGCAGAGGATAAATCAGACTGTCTTTTAGTGTAGGAGTTAGTAACAGTTTCTGCTATATAAGGAGAGACGCAGCACAAGTTAGGTTCTAAACATTGAATCTAACTAATGGAAAGAAAGTTGCTGTAGCTTCCAGCTCTCACTTTTCAAATGTCTATTTGAAATAAAATATTTGAGAAAGGATCAAGAGGAAAGTGTCAGCATTTGCACTGAATTGATCTTTCTTGGAAAAGTACCCTGTTTAGAAATGATAATTTTGACACCTGGAAACCAACAGTGTCAGTGGCTTTAATGTACAATTAGCCGTTTGTATCTGTGGGTTCTGCATCCCTGGATTCAACCAAGTACAGATGGAAAACATTCAGGGGGCAAAGAGGTATCTGCATTGAACACGTATAGCGTTATTTTCTCCTCGTCTAAGCAATTCAATATAGCAACTATTTACGTAGCATATGCATTGTATTAGGTATTATGAGTAACCTAGAGATGATTTAAATTGTATGGGAGGATATGCTTAGATATATGCACATACTATGCCATTTCATATATGGTACTTGAGCAATCATGGATTTTGATATCGGAGGGAGGTCCTGGAACAATCTATCATGGATACAGAGGAACAACTGTAGTTCTTTTTTGGGTGATAAGCATTAGAAAATAAAATCTGTGTAGTATAACTTTTGTGGTTACTTCAGGGATGCTGTGTAGTGTTAGACTAAGTAAAACCTTATTTGAAGGAAAAAACATAATGAGTGGTTCGGATTGTTTGCTATGCTTTATTGTATAGGATTCACATTTGAAATGTTGGTATTTTTTACAGCAAGAAAAATTGTGCCAGATATTCTAAAGTATGTCTTTATCCTTAAGGGTTGCAGATAGTAAAAATGATGACTGGAGATTTTGGTTCTAAAATGTCAACATAGAACAACCTGGCTTCACTGTACCCCTCCACCCCAGGAAGTAAAAACAAATATATAATGTGCTCAGATTATCACCAGTAATTTCTCAGAAATCAAATGTGAGGATGAGTCACTTCCTGGGGCCACAGAGAAGTGAAAAAACTCCAAGCAGATGGTAAGAGAATTGGCTTTCCATATCTGGGATGCTCCACCCACCACCCCCATCGGCCTGGCAGCAAGTACATGGAAAACGTCCCCTGAATCACAGTTTATACACTGGAAAAAGGGAGATGAAGGTGGACAGCCAGCTTCCCTGTCATTTAGGGTTCCCTCACAGACCTATCCCTGCCTCAACCCATGGGAAGCAATGCACGCACCTGAAGGGAGAAATATCTATGAGGATGGTCAGACACAAAGGGAGGAAGTGGGACTACCATCCCCAGCCCTGGAAACTCTGCTCTGTAACTTGGCCAAAGGAGATGCCAAATCAGAGTAGCTGTTCAGCAAGATCATGCTGTAGGAGATATGTTCCATGGATCTCCTGGGCATGAAGCCCTAGCCAGCCTTTCTAAACAGCCAGGATATCCCCCTTTGGGACTTCCCCAATTTGGGATGGGCAATGCTCTGATCATTAATTAGAGCCAAGGCTTAAGGTGCCATCTAGTGCTGAAAAGGAAGCAGTGACCTAGCAGAAAAATAAATAAATTCAACAGGTAAAGTACAAAGAATCTCCAAACAAATATACCCAATAAAAACCCAAACAAGCCAGACAGAGAAGACTGTAATAAATAACTAATCCTCTAATGGAAAGACATAGAAGTACATACAAAGAAACAATGGCAAACAGGGAGTTATCATCTCTTTAAAGTAACTTATTACATCTATACGATGTTTTTGTAAGCATGGTAACTTTAATGCAAAAACCTATAATAGGTGCATTAAAAATAAAAAGCAGCAGATTAAAGAATACTACCAGAGAAAATAATTTAACCACAAAGGAAGGAAGGACAATAAGAAAGGAAGAAAGGAAGAGAAGGGTTAAAAAACAACCAGAAAACAAGCAAGAAACTAGCAGTAGTAAGTTCTTACTTCTTAGTAATAGCACTGAATGTAAATGGATTAAGTTTTCTGATTAAAAGACATACAGTGGCTAGATGGATAAAGAAACAAGACCCAACTATATGCTTGCTGCCTACAAGAAACCCACCTCTCCTATAAATACACACATAGACCGAAGGTAAAGGGATGGAAAAAGATATTCCATGCAAGCAGAATCTAAAAATAAGCATGTGTAGCTACACTTATATCAGATAAAATAGACTACAAGTCAAAGACTAAAAGAGATGAAAGTCATCATTTAATGATAAAGGGATCAATTCAGCAAGAGAATATAACAATTATAAATATTTATGCACCTAACACTGGATCACCCAATTATATGTATCAAACATTAGTAGATTTAAAGGGAGAGATAGGCGGCAATATAGTATTAAATAATAGTAGGAAACTTTAATAAGCCACTCTCAATAATGAACAGATCATCCAGACAGAAAATCAACAATGAGACATTGGAGTTAAACTAGACACTAGACCAAATAGGCCTTACTGAAATTTACAAAACATTTTATCTAAATGCTACAGAATACACATTCTTTTCATTAGCATATGGAACATTCTCCAGAATAAACCTTATCTTAGGCCACAGAAAAGTCTCAACAAATTCAAAGAAGTAGAAATCAGATCAAGTGTCTTTCCTGACCACAATGGAACAAAGCTAGAAATCAATAACAAGAGGAACCTCAGAAACAACACCAACAAATGGAAATTAAACAACATGCTCCTGAATGACCAACGGGTTAATGAAGAAATTAAGAAGGAAATTTAAAGATTTTATGTAACAAAAAAATGGAAATACAACATACCAAAATCTATAGGATACAGTAGAAGCAGTACTAAGAGGGAAGTTTATAGTAATAAACACCTACATCAAAAAGTAGAAAGACTTCAAATAAACAACCTACTAAGCCACCTCAAGGAATTAGAAAAGCAAGAACAAACCAGACCCAAAATTAGAAGAAAGAAAGAAATAATAAAGGTAAGAGTAGAAATAAATAAAATTGATGCTAAAAAATAAAGAAGGTCAATGAAATGAAAAATTTGTTTTTTTGAAAAAATAAACCAAATCTACAAACCTTTAGCTAAAAGAACTAAGAAAATAGAAGATGCTAATAAATAAAATTAGAAACAAGAAAGACATAAGAACAGAGAACACAGAAATATAAAGAATTTTTAGAGGCTAATTATGAACAACTATACACCAACAAATTGGAAAACCTAGAAAAAAATGGATAAATTCCCAGACATATAAAACCTACCAAGATTGAAGTATGAGGAGATAGAAAACCTCAACAAACCAATAACAAGTATTTGAACCTGTAATAAAGTCTCCCATCAAGGAAAAGCCCAGAATCTAATGGATTCACTGCTGAATTCTACCAAATGTCTAAAGAACTAATACCATTCTACTTAAACTCTTCACAGAACTCAAAGAAGAGGGAATCCTTTCATGCTCATTCTACGAGACCAGCATTACCCTGATACCAAAACCAGGTGTGGATACAACAAAAAAGTAAACTATAGGCCAATATCAGTGATAAACATAGACACAAAAATTCTCAACAAATAGGTGCAAACCAGATTCAACAACACATTAAAAAGATTATTCACCATGATCAAGTGAAATTTATCCCAGGGTTGCAAGGATGGTTCAACATAGGCAAAGCAATAAACATGATATATCACATTAGCAGAACCAAGAACAAAATCATCATTTTAATAAATTTTCAAAAAGTGTTCAATAAAATTCAACATTCCTTTATGATAACAACCCTCAACAAACTGGATATAGAGGGAACATAACTCATAATAATGAAAGCCATCTATGGCAGACCCACAGCCAACATCCTACTGAACAGGGAAAATAGGCCTTTCCTATTGAAATTGAAATTGAAAGCCTTTCCTCTAAGATCTGGAACAAAACAAGGATACCCACTTTCACCACTTTTATTCAACTTAGTATTAGAAGTTCTGGCCAGAACAATTAGGAGAAAGGAATAAAGAGCATCAAAATTGGAAAAGAAGAAGTCATATTAGCCTCGTACACAGATGACATAATCTTATATTTACAAAAACCTAAGGTAAGGGCTCCCCCAAAAATGGTTAGAATTGATAAACGAATTCAGTAAAGTTGTAGGATAAAAAAAAATCAACATGTAAGAGTCAGTAGCATTTGTATATGCCAACGGTGAGTGATCTGAAAAATAAACCAAGAAGGCTCTCTTTTACATTGGCTAAAAAAAATATACAATACCTAGGAGTCAATTTAACTGAAGATGTAAAAGATTTATACAAGGAAAACTATAAAATACTGATCAAAGAAGTTGAAGCAGACAGAAAAAAATGGAAAGGTATTCTGTGCTCATGGATTGGAAGAATTAATCTTGTTTGAATGACCATAATACCAAAGCACTTTACAGATTTAATGCACTCCCTATCAAAATACAATGAAATTCTTCATAGAAATAGAAAAAAAAAAACCCAACCAATTTAAAACGTATGGAATCACAAAATACTCTGAATAGCCAAAGCAATCTTAAACAAAAAGAACTAGGGTGGAGGCATCATACCACTTGATTTTGAAATACACTACAAAGCTATGGTAACCAAATCAGCATGGCATTGGTATTAACAGACACATAATGATGTCTGTCTGAAAAGTATCCAGCCATGTAATATGAAAAATAGAAACATTTATTGAAGACAATACAAGAAACATTGTTTATAGGCTAAAGATGTCTCAGTGCCCTTCAAAGTAGGGACCTTGGAGCCTCACAAAGTTCTTCCAGTGTCTCTTCCACTGTTCAAAACACTCTGCAAAATCCTTCATTGGAATCTCCATCAGCTGCCTCTTCGTATTTTCCTGAATCTCACTGATCGTCTGACATCTCTTCGCTTTCAAAGGTGATTGTAGTTTTTGGAAAAGCCAGAAGTTGCAGGTCACCAAATCTGGGCTGTAGGGAGACTGAGTCACCTGGGTTATTTGATGTTTCACCAAGAAACTCTGCAGGAGATGTGATGCATGGGGCAGGTGCATTGTCGTGATGAAGCTGCCAATCACCAGTTGCCCATAGCTGTGGCTGTTTTCATTGCATCGCATCTCTCAACTAACAAAGAACATTGAGGTAGTACTCCTTATTAATTATTTGGCTTGGAGGAGCGTACTTATGATGGACAACACCTGCCCAATAAAAAAAAACATAGTTAATGTGTGCTCTTGTTGTGTCCTTGCTGTGCCTTCTTTGGGCATGGAGAACCAGGCAACTGCCATTGCGAAGACTGGGCCTTCATTTCCAGATGATAGCTGTAGACCCATGATTCATCTCTGGTTATGACCTTCTTGAGGAAATCTGGTTAATTGGTAGCAGTTTGAAGCAAGTAATTAGCAAATGCAGCACGATGTTCCTTCTGCTCTGGTAGCAGAAGCCATGGAATGCATTTTGCCATGACACATTTCATGCCAAGATCCTGCATCAAAATCTTGGACACAGTAAGTTTTTGGAATCCCCAGATCAGCTTCCAGTTCTTGCATTGCAATTGCTGATATTTGCTGATTGCAGCCCACACATGCTCAGCATTGTCAGGTGTTCTGCTTGTTGTAGACCTTCTAGAACATGGATCACTTTCAACAGATTCTGGACCATCTTTGAGGGATTTGTGCCACACCATTTTTATTTGCACTGCATTCGTTGCATCTTCCCCAGAACTCTTCTGAATCATCTGAATAGTTTCCATGGAGGAATGTTTAAGCTTAACACAAAATTTGATACAGGTTCGTTGCTCTGCTCAATCATTTGGAAAATGATATCCACACAGTACACATGCTTACTCAACGGTGTGTAGTGCCCCACTGACTGTAACAGTGGAGGCGCCATTGCTCACGCATACGCATTACAGTCCACTCTCCTTGGCTGCCAGGTTACGTCAATGTTGCACAAAAAATTCTTGTTATGTTAACAATGGCTGAATACTTTCCAGACAGACTTCGTATATCAATGGAACAGAATAGATATCCTGGAAATAAATCCACATATTTACAATCATCTCATTTTTGACAAAGGTATCAACATACAATAGGGCAATCTCTTCAATAAATGGTGATGGAAAAATTAGATAACCACATAAAGAAGAATGAAACTAGACCCCTGTCTCTCACCATATATGAAAATCAAATGAAAATGAATGAAAGACTTAAATCTAAGACCTAAAACTATAAAACTACTAGAAGAAAATGTTGAGGAAATGCTCCAGGACATTGGGCTAGGCAAAGATTTTTTATGTAAGACCTCAAAAGCACAGGCAACAAAAGCAAGAGTAGACAAATAGGGTTACGTCAAACTAAAAAGCTTTTGCACAGCAAATTAAAAAATCAACCAAGAGACAACCTGCAGAATGAGAGAAAGTATTTGTAAGCTCTGCATATTATAAGGAGTATTAAGTAGAATATATGAAGAACTTAATAGCAAAAAACCAAACAATCTGATTAAAAAATGGTCAAAAGACCTGAGTAGATATATCTCAAAAGAAGACTTACAAATGGCCAATGCAAATATGAAAAAATGCTTAACATCATTAATTACCAGAAAAATACAAATCAAAACTACAATGAGATACCATCTCACCCCAGTTAGAATGGCTTTTTATTAAAAAGACAGTGAATAAAGATGCTAGTGAAGATGTAGGGGAAGGGGAGTCCTTGTACACTGTTGGTGAGAATGTAAATTAGTAACTTTACCATAGAAAACTGTATGGAGGTTCCTCAAAAAAAAAAAACTAAAAATAGCACTACCATATGATCCAGTAATTTCACTATTGGGTATATATATCCAAAAGAGAGGACATCTGTATATCAAAGAGCTATCTGCACTTCAATGTTTATTGCAGCACTACACACGATATCCATAATATGGAATCAACCTAAGTGCCCATTAAAAGATGAATGGATAAAGCAAATATGGTATATATAAGCAATAGAATATTATCCTGCCATAAAAAAGAATGAGATCCTGTCATTTGCAACAACATGGATGGAATTGGAGGTCATTATATTAAGTGAAATAAACCAATTATAGAAAGACAAATATATGTTTTTGTTCATGTGTGGGAGCTAAAAGAGTGGATTTCATGAAGATAGTAGATTGGTGGTTACCAGAGGACAGAAATGGTGGGGTGGAGGGGGAGGGTTAAAGATGGTGTTTAATGGCTACAAATACACAGTTAGATGGAAGAAATAAGACCTAGTGTTTGATAGATCAATAGAGTGACTATAGTTAACATTAATCTATTGTATATTTCAAAATAGCTAGAAGAGAATAATTTGAATGTTTCTAGCATAGAGAAATATTTAAGGTGATGGATATCCCAATTACCCTGATTTGATCTTTACAAATTACTCAATGTATCAAATTACCATATGTACTCTGAAGCTATGTACATCAATAAAAAATTTTAAAAAGAAAACATTATTGGTAGAAAGTAAATTATTAATTGACATAATATTCTGTATTTTTTCCATGCCGCCACTCCCAACCTTCCTTTTGTGACTTGGCTCGTATTTAGTTCAGTTACCATTCTTACACATTTTGATATGAAAAAATTAAATGAAAACATTGGAAGGGATGTTTGTGCTTCATCAATTTTATTTTACTTTTTTTATGTGACAGAACGTGATGTCTTTTTTTTTGAAGGGTAAACACCACACACAGAAAAGGCATATAAGGAAACTGAATAAAAAAATTTCTCAAAACTAATTGATTTTTTAACATATGCTGAGGAATTATACAAGGCATAAATATGAAATGATATACCTCCAAAATTATAATATCCAGAACTTACATAGATAATTGAAAAGTACTCTTTCAAAGTACTGTAATTACCTTTGGAAACAGGTTGTTATTGGTCAAAGAATTTTGGGTCTCTTACCTTTACATTACCACTTTTTCCTGATCAGCTCTGCTTTTATTACTTTTAAGTGTTGCGCTTCTGGTAATACTTTGTTTGAACCAAAGGCTGGTTTCACAGAGCAATGAAGGAAAAGTTTGAAAATTATTTGTTCGTTGTGCAACTCTAAAAGCATCTTTGTATTTATAAAATTTTTTCTGAATAAAATTTTATGTACACCTGTTAGTAAAACTTCCAAAAATATAAAAATGTTAAAAAAATTTTTTAAAAAAGTACAATTCCATAGCAGTTTCACTTCCTATATAGTCACTGTTGTTGACAGTGTGTTGTGTATTCTCGAATATCCTGTTTGTTGGAAGCACAGGCAGCCGCTGGGCTGGGAAGTGGACGCGGATGGAGGGGGCTGCCCTGGGCAATGGTCAGGTCTGAGGGCGCCCTTCCTGTTTCTACACAGGCGTCTTCCTCTGCACAGAGCAGGGGGAGGGCCAGGAGACCTTCTTCAGCATTCTGGCATTTAGAAAGTAGAATTAGAGTAAATGTTCAAAAATGCATGAACTAAATTATGAATTTAGCCTCCTTAGAATTTTCAAATAAACCTATATGTAGATACTCTTCATTTTTTATATCAAGGAATTGTCTAGATTAGTATTGAAAATATTTAGGGAAAAGCAGATTACTAAAAGTGAATAAATTTTAAAACTGTGCTCTGGTATTAGTCTCTCCATGGCTTATCTCTCTGTGTTGGTAATTCTGTAAATATAGTCCCTGGGCCAGCAGCACATCTACAGCATCTGAGAACTTGTTAGAAATGCAAACTCTCAGGCTCTGAAGAATTGGAAACTTTGGAGACAGAGCCCAGCAATCTGTGTTTTATCAAATCTTCCAGGTGATACTGATTCAGGGTAAGGTTTGAGGACTACTGCTCTATAGCAAAGCAAAGATTTAAACATTTTTCAATTTGGTATTTTGCCTTTCAAATTCTCCACTGACTTTTATCCCAACCTAAAGGTAGTGGTGCTATTTCGGTGTAACATGATTTTTCTATTTTACATCTCTGCTGTTAGAATGCCCTTCTTCACCATCGTCTATATAACACATCACTAATCATCCTTTAAAACTTGATTCCAGTATAACTCACTAGAAAAACTCCCATGACCCAGGGATTCAGCTGGGCTTGACTGTTGTATTTTTTGGAGCCCTGTTAATACCTTGTTCGTAGCACTTCCGATTTCAGTGCAGTGGTTTGTTTACGTTTCTCTCTTTCCCCTGAGGAAAGGGGCTGCATCTTTATGCTACTTCTTATCTCTGACACCTAGTGGAATTTATGGCATATGCAGATGCTCAATAAATATTTAAGCGAAGGATGAAATGAAAATAAAATGGTAACTTTTCTAAGATTGAGAATTACCAAGAGGCAAACTAGTAATATAAGAAAGCTAAAGCGGCTTGGGTTTGAATTACACTGACTGTATGTTAGACTGTTTAAGCAATTTCTCTGACACTCAGTTTCCTCCTATACATATAATTTTTGTATATAATTTTATTTATATGTGAAATTGTTGTAATTCCTACCTCACAGGTCCGTGTAGAGTTCTTGACACAATTAGTACTGAAAAATAGTAGCTAATAATAATCATATTAAAATTAGTACCTTCTTGCAAATTTCAGTAATTTGAGGAATTTTATCTTGTCTTGAAGTCATACTATAGGAATATTTTTCACTTATTTTTAAGAATTTTTAAGAATTATTCATCAGAACCAAAAAGCAAGTAAACTTTATTGAATTAAATTATTTACTATTTTGGGAAGGAGACAGTAAGAAAAAGATGCAAATGTATATGGATGGCAGATTTTTATGCACTTCTGATAAAGTCCGTACATGGTAAATTTGTATAAATGTACTTTTTTTTTGAACAAACAACAGTGTATGTCTAGTTTTTGACATGTCTAGTCAGACTACTGCAAAAAATGACTCTGTCATGATTCCCTAAAATTTATTTTGTGAGGCTTTTTAAAAGCCATTTATCAATATTTGATCCTTATTTAGGCCAAAAGCAGATTTGTATCTTTATTAAAAGGGCCAGGGATCAGAACATTGTAGCCATCATATACTGAGGGCATTTAATAGTTTTATATTTTAGTAAAAAAAATATATAGAGAGCCTTTCCGTTAATATGTAGATGGCATCTGTAATCTACCATCAACTTATAGAATGTGAATATGTATGGGCAGTCAAGCACATTGGCCCTAGTATGTATGTCTTGTTTCTAAGAGAACTGATTCCTTAAAAAAAACCCAAAAATCCCAGCAAGACTGTGCCACTGTTGGCTCATTTATAGGAGTGGGAGGTGTGAGCACTTAGGGATAGAATTGAGGTTAGAGATCCAGAGAACGCAAGCCACTCGTTTTGGAGATGAGAGCCTGAGGCCCAGAGAGACCACGTGGCCTGGCCATTGTCCCACAGCATGCCAGGGCTGCAACAAGGATCAGAATCTTGGTGCAGTCCCGTGCTGGTTGCATGACATTTTAATGCAGTCATATTGGCAGTGCCATTTTGCAGGAGGCACTTTGGTATGCTGTTTGATACCAGGGACTTTTTTTATGTGGCCTAAAAAGTATATTAAGCTTTTCTGTTTTGCTTTGCTTTGCTTTAATTCAGATAATCAAAATACCACATTCTTGAGCTTTTACCCCATCTTCAACTCTGAGAGTTAGATTTTAATGGGGTTGGGAATGGGGTGAGGATTAGTTCGGAATTCAGGGATTTAATGGGGTCAGGAGAATCTTTCAGTTCATTACTTCCTAATAAGCTCAGCTGTTTTGACCAGACTTCATTAAAGTCGCTATTTTGAAACACGCAAGTCACAATGTCCGTCTGGTCAAATCATAAGCATCCAAATGTCCTACTTCATACAGGGCTTTTTGCATCAGCTCAGGTTTCCTCTTTCTATACTATTGAAAGACCTGTAACTTCTGCAAACTTTTATGACTGGATATAAAAGTTTGAGTCTGAGCTGTCCCTGTAGGGGTTTTTTCCTCTTAATTCAGGTTGCTATCAAGTATTCTCTGTGGGAACCTTAAAAGATCATCCAGATTTCAAAACCTCTTAAATATGCCATATATCAATAGGGCATGAATTTGAGGAGCAGGGTGTTCAAGACAGAGGGTAATAAAAAGAAAACAGACCATAATACCAAAACAGAAACATCATAATTATTAGATCACAATCTACCATTGTACAGAAGCCAATATAAGGTAGATCTACCCTGGTTGTCTTTGTCTAAGGAATTTCATTGCTTGATGTTCTATAAGAATTTTAATATAGCACTAAGGATGTTAAAGATGTCATCATGACAAAGGTTTAAACAATATAGTTTACTAAATTATTTAGACATGAGTTTTCTTAGTAACTTCATCTATATACGAATATTTTGTCATTCAGGATTTCTGTTCCATTCCTGGAGACTGCTGGGAGGCATGCTGGCTTGGCAGATGAGACCAAACACGGTTGTCTGCCTTCGGAGGTTGGCTGGAAAGGGTATCTTAGAAGCAGCTTCTAAAGAAGGGGGTGATGGCCCCCAAATAACTCTGGCGAAAGAATCTTAGACTTTAGTGATTTTTTTTCCTCTCTTTTTGTTACATAAGTAAGCTGTAGCTGGAGGGTCACAGTCCATGTTCATTGGTGTCGTTTTCCCCATGAAGGCTGAGCTACTTTCTACATCCTTTGAGAGGATTATTTTCTTTGTGCTAGTTCTTGGTAAATACTCAGACCCTAAGGGAAATTCGGATTATCCTGGATTAACCACACGTACTCAGAGGAGCTAATGACTGAAAAATGCTTCTTGATCATTGAAAAAATACCTGAGATCCAGAAAAAGAAGTCTTCCAGGGCTCCTAATGTAGAAATTCCTTTCAGTACTCAAAGGCCACAGATAACAGAGTTCTAAAGCAGCAGATATTGTCACATTGTTTCAAAAATAGCTATGTATATAATTCAACTAAAGTAACTCCTAAAGGGAAAAGGAGCAAAGACTTGCAATGAAACAGAAGGTATCTTAAAATGAAATTAAATAATAAAAATAAGTCAATCATCAGTTTTTTCTTTTTCTTTTTCTTTTTTTTTTTTGAGACAGAGTCTTGCTCTGTTGCCCGGGCTAGATTTCCATGGCATCAGCCTAGATCACAGCAACCTCAAACTCCTGGGCTCAAGCGATACTCCTGCCTCAGCCTCCTGAGTAGCTGGGACTACAGGCATGCACCACCATGCCCGGCTAATTTTTTCTATATACGTTTTTAGTTGGCCAATTAATTTCTTTCTATTTATAGTAGAGACGGGGTCTCACTCTTGCTGAGGTTGGTTTTGAACTCCTGACCTTGAGTGATCCACCTGCCTCGGCCTCCCGGAGTTCTAGGATTACAGGCGTGAGCCACCACTCCCGTAATCAGTTTTTTCTTAAATCAAAATGCAAGTGAATTTCAAAAAGCTGATTAAATCTAATATATTTAGCTAGAAAGGAAAACTTAATTATAATTGGGCATATTCCTTAGCAAAGGCTGAAACGTTGAAAAGCAAGATGAAGAAAAAAGAACTATGAATCATACTAATTTCCATAAAAATCGTATTTTATTAGTACTGGCCTGTTTGTGGTGACAGGTGTATACCCCACAAATAGTTTCAAACTCCTCAGTAGAGAGCAGGCTATCCCTGGGCTAATCCTAGTTCTGTGAATCTCACCGGACACAGGTTCAAGTCAGCAGCCTGATGAGGGACATCCTGCTCACATGGATCTCTGAGATTCTTGACAGTTCTGGGTCAGCTATTTCAGCCACTGTCAGAGCTATCTTTGGTCCTCTCTGGAACAGAATCAAATTTCTGAATAATGCCTGCATTTAATCTCTATAGAGCATCTTCTACACACAACTAACTAGAGTTAGATCACATTTTCTGAAGTTTGTTAAAGCTACACCTGCTTCTCTGGGATTTGGTATATCTAGCAGTACACAAGTTGAGATGTTCCCTTTTTCGTAATGCTTGTTATATCCATTTCCTTTACCATTTCGCAAGTTCACTCCCTGATCGATTCAGAGCTAGGCTATTGTTAAAACAGCTTACTCAGTTCAGACTCCATCCTCTTAAACTATCTTGTGCAGCCATCAGATTAGTGTTCTTAACATACTACTTTTGACAGTTCATAAACCTCTGTTGGCTCTCCATGATATAAAGTCTAGACTCCATAGCCTGGCATTTAAAACTGTCTGTCTGCAACTTACCTCTTCAACCCAATTTCATATTCCCCCATCCTGATCCCAAGGTCCTCACTCCCACTGTGTGTGCCCACTCAGTCATTTCCTTGGTCAGATATAGTTTTTGAGCATCTGTGTGCCTTATGGGGTTCTAGGTGCTTTGGATACTAACAGATGCTGCAGTGAATAAGGCTGACAAACTCCCTACCCCATAGAGCTCATACTCTCTTTAGTTCAGGGAGACAGCTAATAAATAAATATGTAATCTTTCAAATGTGAGAAATTAGGACAAGTATAGAAAGGGTGATGAAATAGAGCACAGACATTCTCTCTTTACCTCCCACAGTCCTAGCTGGCTCTACAATTTATCTAGCACTAATCACGAGTGGTTTTGATTTTAATGGTTTTAGTTACACATCTGGGTCAGATCACCTGTGTGCAGCTGTTGGTTTTATTATTCACTGCCTCTGTGACCACAGGCAAGTTTGTAAACCTCTCTCTCTTCCTCAGTTTAGTTATCACTAAAATGACGATAATGTTGTTATTTTGTTCATAAGATTGTCTTGAGCATTTAGTAATGTCTGTAAAATGCTCAGCTCAGAGCCTGGTGTTATGTGTGTGTACATGTATGTATATAATATGTAATAGCACTTAATTGTTTACCATTGTTATGTTTGGGTGAGGTTAATTTTAAATACATGTAAATGTTTACACTGATAAGTATTTATCACCCTTAAAGAAATCAGGATGTTATATTTCCTTATAGTCTGCTTAATTGCAAACCAGCAGAAGCACAAACTGGTAGCCTCTAGGCTTTGAACAACCGTGTAAGTCTAAGCGGGTCCTATTGTGTTAACTGCTTCTCTTGGATTCAATTTGATAGCACAAGAAGATTTTACATTTAAATTAATTATTTCTTGTAGCTTAACACTAACCCCCAGAGTGTCAAAAAAATAAGATTTGGGAACAAATTAGAATACACTGAGCGTCGGAATTTTTCTTTGATATTTTTTTACATGAATTTGTACACCAGTGTAATAGACCCAACTTACTAATAAGGTTTTCTTAGGTGATTAGCACTACTACATAATGAATATTTCCACTTCAGTAAATACTATTAATGTCTGCCTTTGGTACCTATTGAAATTTACATGGGCTTCATAGTTGGTTGCAGTAATAGTATATATTTCCTATTTATTGGTCATGATAAAAAGATACAAGAAGTTACTGTTATGGTATGTTCATACTTTCATATGAACTTGAGCTATGCTATTAAAGGAATTATTTTAGGCTATGAATATACAGCATTTGTATTACCATACTAATTAATATATTGTAACACTTAAATATTTTCTTATAGTAATATAGTTTAGGTTTCTATTTTGGCAAAATGTGGGAAAGATACGCAGCACTTGTTTTAGCATTGTGATGGTGAATGCAGTATACGTGAGTTTAGATGCTGTAGTTGTTCACTTGGTGTTAGACACAGCAGAGGGTTCAGGGAATAACAGGGCATGGTTTAGTTTTAAGTGCTTACACTCCCTGGGAGTCAAGATATCCAAGGATTGAGGAGCTCTATAAGTCAAATTATGATTAAAGGTTCAAATCTAAAGATGTTGGCAGAGTCACTTGCTTTTAGTGGATCTGGATATTTAAAGCGGTGTCCAAATCTAGGTTCTGTCATTTGCCTGCTGTGCTCCTGGAAGTCACTTCACCTCTGTGACCCTTAGAGGGTTCTAATTTTAAAATGAAAATATCGTGTAACCCATAGGTTTTGTAAGATTAAATAAGCACTTAACCTAGTGCCTGATAATAATAGGAACTCAATAATTATTTGCTAAATTAAAGAATGGAAAAAAAACCTTATTTTTTTTTTAACATCAGTATTTCAGAAAGCTATTCTATTCAAGCCTGTGGTTTTCAAACCTGGCTTCCTATTAGAATCACTTGGGAAGCTTTTAAAAAATGCTGATGCCAAGCTCCCATCATGACTATTTGAGTCATATTCTCTAAAGGTAAGGTCTGGTCATGGGTGTTTTCCAAAAGCTCCCCAGGTGTTTCTAACATTCAGCCAGAGTTGAGAGGCATAGGTCTTGGCCATCTGACAACCACATTTGTATAGTTGTCTATCTTACCTTAACTGAGTATGTTCTGAAATGCCCTTGAATATATCCCCTCCTCTGCATCATGGTGCCTTGGGTCAGACTGTGTGCTTTGTCACCTGAACTATTATAGTAGTTGTTCCTTTCTGGTCTCCATCCTACCAGTCTGTCTCCCTTTTAGTTAATCTGTTGAACTGCCAGCACAGTTATCCTGGTAAACAAATTGGAATATGTTACTGCCCTCCTTAAAAAACCTTGCCTATGACCTATCAAATGAAGCTCTATTATAGCTATAATATGTCACACAAGGTTATTGGCATCTGACTCTAAACTATCTTAAGATAAATGGGAAATCATTACTGCAAATTGTCAAGTTTCATAAATGTAGCCAGATCAGAGTGAAAACACCCTGAGTTAGGAGGCAGATATTTGGGTGTGCATCTCTGTGAGGCAGACTAACTCTCAAACGTTGGTGAGATTATTGATCTCTAGAACTCAATGGCTTTCCCTGTTTGAAAGAAAGTACAAGTAGAATTAGGCTCAGAAATGAATGGAAGGAAGGAGTGATGTTAGACACTGAAAAACATTAATGCATTTTTATGAAAAATGCTGTCATGGAGGGCCTGATCACCCCATTGGTAATTCAGATCTCAATTTACCTGCTTCTCCCTCTGAGAACTTTCCCCAAACTCTTGGATGAAGACACATCTTTCCTTCACCACTTCCATAGAGCACGGTATGCCATTCCTCCATAGCCCTTTGACCCTGTGTCATTATGTACGTGTATTTTTGTGATAATTTGCTTGTCTGCCTCCTAACTCCAGTGTGAGCACACTGGGGACAGAGTTCTTGTCCAGTTCAGTAGAGTCTGCAGGGCTGAGCCTGGCATGTGGTAGGTGATGAATGTCCAGATGGGACCTTCGGATTGCCTGAGAGAATGATCAGACAACTGGCATTTGTGGGGGTGGGGATGTGAAGTACATAATACTTGTGTAGAGGGGTGTTTTCTCTCCTCCCTCCCTCATCACCTCCTTTTCAGGGTCTTTTTAGCCTTTCTCTGGTTCCGCTGAAAGGGCAATGGGTATCTAGAAGTGTAGGTTCTTGCTCTGATTTGACCATAACAAGCTGTGGGGTCTTTGGGGTGCCATGTCACTCCTAAATTACCACCTGTGCCTGTAGGATGAAGGATTTGGCCCAATCTTTTCATGGCTGTGGATCTCTTTCCTTTTCTACCACGTCCTGAGTGCTCTGAAGGCTTGTGCATAGACTTGTGTTGTCCAGTGTGGTAGCCGTTAACCACGTGTGGCTATCAAGCACTCAAAACGTGGCTGAATTGAGACATAACTATTATATACTCATGGGATTTTGGAGATTTAGTATTAAAAATGTAAAATGTCATGATTTTTATATTGATTACACATTGAAATGATAATATTTTTAATATATTAAAATGAAATTAATTTCACCTGTTTCTTTTTATTTTTTCTAATAATGGCTTTAAAAATTTTAAGTTACATGTGACTTACATATTTCTATTGATTAGCTCTGGTCTAGAAATGACATTTCTTACATAATGAGTTAACTTTACTTGCTTTTTAATTTTTCAAGCACATATGAAAATGAGTGCTTTCAAACGGTATATAAAATGACTGGAGTTCCCAAAACAACCAGAACAGAGACTTTTAAGGACTGTCATCTTATTCTCCTAGTCCTGTAGGCAAAGTCATAATATTTGTTAGATGGTTTGAAATATGAGACTCACTTGCAGATGCTTCGTTATGTATTCTCTGTAGGCAGTCCTGAGGTTGGGACTCAAAGATGGAGCGTCTTCAAGCTGGTAATCAGTTATGTGTTCTCCATTTTGAGATCCTATCATTCTGGCATTGGCTTTTCTTTCCAGGACACTGCATTTCATGCTTTAAAGTGGTAATAGCTATGGGGGCAACATTCAGGAAGCAGAGATCTTTGCCAGCGAGTTGCATGACTTTGAAAGTGAGCTGAGTTTGGAAGATGTGTTGGCTTTGTACCAGCTGTGTGATTTGTGGGCAGCTTTGAACATTCATTAAAATTTCCAAGTCCCTTAAGTCATAAAGAACTCTCCCAGCCTATTCAGGTCACATAAACAACCTCTTCTCTGGCCTGACACACACACATAGGACATGTCCATTCAAAATGAGTTGTGTAAATGTCGCAGTAGCTTCTCAGTGAGCTGGTGATGACATTGTCTGCTACAACCTCAACCACTCTGCTGGAGTTGCTACTAATGGTATAGGGAGTAATCAGTCCTTACCTACAGGGTCCACAATTAAATTCCCATTCTTGGTACTGAACATATTAAAACTGCCACATAATCTTTGTAGCTTGTATCTCTACTCTCTGCTTAAAGCCAGGAAATGGGTTTGCAAATATGATTACATTTTTAAAAGTAAAATGTTCCTTTAACAGTATACACACGATTGAATTCCTTACCACTTGCCTACTAAATTCAACATACCCCAACAGACCAGTATAAACTTAGACAGAGCAGGGAATATTTCTATTTAGAAAATTATGCTTCCAGACAGCTGACTCTACATGGATGAATTCCAGGTTTCATCTGCTCAGGTATTCGGACTAGGGGGATGGTTACAGCAGTGTATGAGAAGTTTCTTACAATCTTTCACTTGGTGTGAGAAAGTTAGCACTGCTGGTTCCAGCTTGCTTTTTCCTGCCTGTTCTTTAGTAGGAAAGTTTTAATTTTGAAACTGCCACAGTAGATTACAGTACTGTGAATTTTATGCTTTGCTAGAATGTACATGTGTGGTTCTGGAGTCTGGAGCACAGCAGGCAGAATGCATGGGTGTGGCTGGAGATGCCAGTGTGGGGAGAGGAGGGGGAGGAGGCAGAGTAAGGCTGGAAGGGGACCGGGGAGCAACTCGTGAAGCCCCCTGAGTGTGCTGCTGAGCAACTGGAACTCTTTGCACGAGGGGTAACATTGAAGAATTTTAGGGTGGTCGTGGTGGTGATGGTGGTATGATCATATGGGCAGTTTTGAGATTTTGTATAATCTCTGTGGTAGCTAAGTAGAGGACAAATTCTAAGGGAGTGAAATTGGAGGCGTGGAGATGAATTGGAGGCTATTCCAATAATTATGAAATAGAGAAGACCTGGACCACGGCGGAGACACAGCAAGAGAGAAGGGATTGGACCTGAGAGAGACTTAAAAGCATGACTTGATAGGATTTCGACCTGGGGCTGGAGTTTAGAAAGCTTTCCCAGTGTCTAGCCAGGTGAGGCAGAGGAGTGGGACTGTGGGGTCAATGGAAGTGGGGAGGAGAAGCAAGTTCAGAGGGAAAGGTGCTCCGTTTGGGTCTGCAGACGCAGAGTGCTGAGGTGAGGGAGGCAGAGACAGCAGGACCAGAGTGATGTGGACATGCCCAGTGAGACAAGGGCAGGGCTGTTTGGTTTAGAACAAATTGGCTTAATGACCTTTCTTTCTTTCAGAACTTGAAAAATATCCACTGTTAACCAAATAATAAATGTATCACTCAGGAAATGGCAACTACAAACAAACTTATCAGAGAATAAGTTGCAAACGAATCTGCTTAGAACTTGGAAGTGTTCTCCCTGGAGTGTGATCTGAGGATGGAAGCAGTGAGCCAGAGTGGTAATTCTTGCCCATCAAGCCTCTAATAGCCTGCAGACAAATAGAGTCTGAGAAGCTCCCAGTTGCCTTTCAAGGCACAGCCCAGGGTCACCTTTTCTAAAGAAGCCTTTCAACCTCCCTAGCCTTTTCTGTCCTACGAAGGATACAGCTAGCCTTGCTCTCTCCTCTGGGCTGCAGGTATACCTTGTAACACTGGTCTGTGTTTTCACTTACCACCCTCCACCGGTATGGCCTTTCCTAATAGACAGTGGGGTTTTTGAGAGCAGGTAGCGTTGTATCTTCATTTTGCTGTCCACCACTTTTGGAGTGTATCTGGTGTATCTAGGACAGAGTGAGTATTCAGTAGTTGTTCACTGAATAAATGCAAGAAATTCACAGAAAGGGTGGCGAAGTGGAAAGAGCAACAGCCTGGACAGAAGAAAAGGGACCTGAGTTCTGGTACTATCTCTGCTACTGTCGGTTCTCTGACCTTGGGCAAACTAATTTTTCTAGGTCTTAATTTTCTGATAGGCAAAGGAGGAGATTGAGAATCTAGGAAAGCCATGAATGGGCTTCAAGAGGTCTCTGGATTTCTTGAGATGATAGCAGAATTGTGTATATATGTGTGTATGTGCACAGATAGTTTTTTTTATGGAGGAAATGACCAAGAGCTTTTGTAATACTCTCAAAGGGATCTGTGGCTTAAAATAATTAATAATAACTGAATAAAATATGGTAGCTCTAGAATTTCTATATAAGATGGAGTTGGGGTCATGGAGATTGGCCATATGGTTGGAGACAGGGATTCTGCTAAAGGACTTATCTTGAAATTGAGATTAAATGACAAATACACTCTAGTTACTTAGAATTTTATATTTATTTGGGTCAGCGAGATGTGGGGGTGGTGGAGATTGTGGGGGGTGGTGGCTAAAGCTCCTCTCAGTCCATCCCTATGTATTGTCACTTCTTAGAGCTCTTTTAATTCTATAGGAGGTAGATCTCACATTTTGTTTCCTGACTTTACAAAGGTGAAATTTTACTTATGATGACAACAGTGGTGGCAATGACAACAAGGACGATGATGATGATGGTGTAGGAAATAGCAGTAGAGGTCTGGAACATTCTTCTATGTGCATTATACATATACGATGTAACCTCCTTTAACCTTTATAGTAAGCTGTGTGATAGGTAATGCTTTTGTTGTAATTTCATATGTGAGGGAACTAAGGTACAGAGTATCTACTTAACTTCCATGCTTACCCAGCTAGTGAGGTGGAGGTGGGATTTGAACCCAGAAAATCTGACTCCTGAGCCTGCCCTTTGAACCAGTTCAGTATATGACTTTCCTAAAGGGAGGCTCTTGAATCTGTGAAGATTCAAAACATAATAAGTATAGAATAATTCTTGTATTTGTCATCATAACTAAGGCCAGCACAAACTGTACTTTGAATCCATTTGAGCTACATAGATACTCTACTCTTTTGAACAGTGGAAATTTATTTCCCATGGTTCATGATTTTCTTGCTGCAGAAATAATGTTTTGTTTATCTGGCTGTAATGCTTTGCTTTGCCCATAGAGGATGTGCCAGAGATGTATTTCAACAGCATCCCGCCTTTCAAAGCAACAACCATGTGCTTTAGGAAATCCCTAAGACGTGTTACTGGAAGTGACACTAAGCTGCAGTGTATCCTAGTGGGGTAATTTACTGTGTGAAATTAGAGTTGCAAAGAAAATTAAGATAATGAGTTCTGTTGATTTCCTAGGAGAGTTAAGGTGAAATATGTTGTGTTAGACTGAAATTCACCATCTGGTTGGGTTTAGAATTAGGCCTCATTGTCAGAGAATCTGGTGTCTGGGATACCTGAGTAATACCAGGTCTCTGGGCTGCCTCTAGGTTGCAGCTTACAGGTCTACAGGTTATTCTTCCTTCTGAATTTCTCAGCCCGGCATTCTCGGGTCCACACTCCCAGGTGCTGCTTCTGTAGCCTGGATTTTTCTCCACAGTCCCATAGGGCACTTACTCTGAGCCTGCAGGAGCCACGGTGTAGCACACGTGCCTCGAGCTCTGCTGCTAGGTGGAAACTTCATGCTGAGGTGCTGCGATGCTCTGGACCCCTTTGTGAACCACTAAGCTTGTCTTGCATTTGGAGCTCAAGCTTGCAGCTGCCTGGCTCCCCTTGCAGCACCCAGCTCCCTGCAAGGATCACTTGTCCAGGAGCTCCTGTTAAACCCAGCTTCTTGTTCGAGAATTGTCTTTCCATCAGGTCAAGGGGTAGGTGAAGAGGTTAAAAACTTCAGAACGGAGAACTCAAGGAGATAAATCCATAAAACTTTTTTGCACCCTTGCATGCAAGTGCCTGTGGTTTCCTGCAGTTACTCTTATAGCTGTGGCTTCCTTGACTCAGGACCTTAGAAGCAGCTGTGTAACATACTGCTTCTGCATGGGCGCCTTGTTTTAATTACAAATTACAATATCAACAGCACTAATGTGCTAGGTAAGCAAAGAGTGGGAATGTGCCAGAAGGTCTCATGAAGAGAATAGTTAAAAATGGGTAGCTTTCACAGTGTGCGATATTGCCATCCTGTTTTTGAAAGCTGTTTTATGTCATGGTTTTTAAACTGACTAATGGGATGGTAAAAATGAAGAGTACAAACAAAATGAAAATTATCATTTGGGGGAAAAAGTTTGATAGGGGGTGACAGTATGTATGTTGGCTCTAGGTTTGAGGAAATAGGCCACTCTTCCTCCTACTTAATATTTAATTTTCATAGTGGGTTCTCCTTTAATTATTCATTCATTCCCCACTTGTACCAAGCTAAACCCTTTACATATCTCAACATGTGTTGTCCTAATCCTCACAACACTTTTGCAAGGTAAATATTACTCATTTATTTGTTTGAGCAACAAATATTTTTGTGTCAAATGGTTGTTTAAGAGCCTGGCTGTGAATCAGGTGAAGGGAATACAACAGTGAAGAAGCAATTTAATCCCCCTGCCCATAAAGTGTTTTCCACTGTCAGATTGGAAAGACAGAGGTCCCTAGAATGCCTTATTATGTTCTTGTATGCTCTCCAGGAGTGTCTCAATTCATGCAGATATTTTGAAGAGCAGCGGTCATGCCTGTTGTCCTAGTCATCTCATTTAAGAACCTTTCATATAGCAATACCTGCACACGGTTGAAAAGATATTTGGCAAGAATGGTTATTGCAGATTTAGCAGCATGATGTTGAAAAGCTCATTTTCAAGAGAATGGCTAAATCATTATGTTACTTACATACACTGGAATGTTAAACAGCCATTAAAATGAATAAAGTAGATCTATACGTATTGACATGACTGTGATTTATTGTTAGTGATAAAAGCATGATGTAGAAAAAATCTTTATAATAGGAACACATTGCTTTAATAATAATAAAGCAAAGGAAAAAAAATTCTGTAACAGTCACACTGGATTCTTAGCTGTGGTCCCCTTTATGCAGAAAGTGGGAGAGGTGGGAAGGAAGCATCTTACCTTTTGTGCATTACCGTATTTCAGGTTGATAAAGTAAACATGAGTTCTTTTGAAATATTTTTAAAAGCCAATAAATTTTTATTTTAAACAAGGCGGTAGGGCAGAATAACATCCAGGGTCCTATGGGGACACAAAAGGGAAACAGACTGGGGGTGAGGACAGTCAGAGAAGGCTTCCTGGAGGTGCGAGCAGCCTTGCTGGGTTTGGGATGTACATGTCCACCATGTGGAGGGACACAGAGGGCACAAGGGCTTCCTGCTTGGGGCATCCTGTGGGCTTTCCCGGTAGGCAGACTTGCAGCTGGCCACCTCCAGCGCTTTAATTTCTTGCCCAGGTTGTGCTGGGTTCTTCTTCCTCCCTTGGCCTCCACAAAGCACCATGCACTATTCCTGAAGACTTCTCCCAGTTCCACTTCTTACCTGTCCACTGCTGCTGTGTGAGTTCAGACCCCACTTCTCACTGGGATGATTGAGAAAACCGCCTAGTTGGTTTCCTGGCTGCTTGTCTATGCCCTGTGTCCTCCTTCCCCAGTCTGTCCTTCACTTTGCTGAGTGATATTTAAAAGTGCAGTTCAGACCTTGTTATCTCCCTTCCTAAACTTTCTGAATGATCTTTCATAGCTTCTGGGTATGAAGTGCCCTCCTAAAGCAGGCATGCCAAAGCCTGTGCCCACCTCTCCCCTGTGCCTCACGTAGTAGCTCTTATTTGTTTTGAAGAATTATTTTCATTGCTTTGCAAATGCCACTCTTCTTACCCAGCAAAGAATGGACATGGGTGAAGAAAGAAAATTCATGATATGCCCTTAGTACGGTTGATTGTTGGCCTATTACCTTACATATATTCTTGCTAGTTACGTCTCTTTCTGGGAGTTAATGTGTCTCAAAATTTCATATTATTTTCTTTAACAATCTAGAAATTACCATATTGCAGGGAAAATAGTCTTTTTAGTGTCTTTGATGTTTTCATTTATAAATGGTCTCGAATGGGTGTTTTGAATGGCAGGTCAGAGTGTCCACAGAGAGGACTTTAGAATCTAGCATTATTCTGTATACTTGTCTGTTCCAAATCCGGATGCACTCCTCTTTTATAGAATACACATTGTTCTAAAAACATCACATTGACTAAACAGTCTTTATTTGCTTTGGCTAAACTTAGAGTTAATGGATGGACTTGATGTACTATAGACACAGTAAAATAAACCAGGTGGTAGTTCTCAGGCTCACTTTAAGATGCGCTACATTCTAGCCTTCTGTCTCCCTCCTCCACTGAATTTTTATCTTTGTTATTTTTCTGTGACTGAATATAATTAGGAATTGTTGCCCTTATTAAATAAATGATAGGAGTTGGTCTCAGCGTGTTGGTTTTCAGAAATGTTTGTACTTATAAGCATTCAAGTAAGGACTAAACTAATATACTATCATCTGGCTCCCTCTGGTGGACACATGTATGAAAAAATTAAGCTATGGATTTTTTTTTTTTCTGAGAGGGGAAGCAGGTAGGGGACAGGTTGCAGTTGTTCTGGTTGTTGGGAAGAGGAATAGAAAATACATTCTTATTTTGTAGATACAGATGCATCATAATTATTATGGAAAATATCCCCAAGGAATAAAATACATTGTTATTAAAATGCGTAATAGAATAGCAATAAGAAAAGACATAGCAATAATACTGCTGTTGCTGTTTTTCTTGTGATTAAGTAGTGACAGTGCTGGGACCACAGTGTTAAATAGAATCAGAGGAACATTTCACCCTGTGACTTTATAACCATGCTACATCAGGATAAGGTGCATGCTAAAATTAAACAATCTAGTTTATTCAAGGGTCTAAATACTACGCAATTAATTATCCTGTAACCTCCCTAAAGCTAGACTTTTCACTCAATGATGCATAATTCTGGAATTTAAGCAAGTGATTGTTTTTGTTTTAAGTAAGTTTATTTTGATAACTTTGTTAGTATTTGTTAATTTGTGATCTTCTGAATTTATGAACCCACCGAAATACTTTACTTTATTATGGGGAATGAACTGACATCAAGTTTTATCTGGATGGTTGTATATGCTTTGCTATCAGATGATGAACATAGTTAACCAGTAAGAAATTGCATAAAGTCTTTCAATTGAATTTTATCATTCTCTCCTCCCCTCCCCTCCCTTCCCCCTCTTCTCCCCTCCTCTCCTTCCTTTCTCCTAGGGTCATAACAGGGAGCTAGGGTTAGAATGTAGAGTTTTGGGCATCAGTAATTTAGCTCTTCTGGTCACCATTTTCCTTGATCCTTTTTGGAACCATCCTGAAGAGTTCTACTCCCTTCTCTCTTTTGTTTGTGAAACTGAAAAACTTCTTAAAAATTTTTTAGATGACAATTTATCCTGTACAACATGCCATTTTGAAATAGGTATACATTGTGGAATGGCTAAATTGATCTAATTAACATATACATTACCTCACGTACTTTTTTTGTGGTGAGAACACTTAAAATCTACTCTTTGCCGTTTTCAAGAATATAGTACATTGTTACTATCTATAGGCGCCAAGTAATTTAATTCAATCAAATTTTATTTTTGTATAGCTTTATTTTATATAATGATAAAAGTTCACGTTTGCTGAGTTAAGCATGTGATGGGCATTATCTCATTTAATTCTTTCAATAACTCCATGAGGCACTTAGCTGTTATCTGCATTTTACAGAGATCAGTAAAGGTGAGCATAGCTGGGAACTAGTGAGTCAGGGCTCCAGGCATTCTGACTCCAGAGCTGTGAGTTTCTAACTGCAGCAGTACAGCGTGTTACCTCCTGACGTAGGTAGGAGGTAAGTAGATGTGTGGCTAATACTCTTGTGAAGCTTCTGCAGAGTAATGGAGACTTGTATGTTTGTCTTCGAACTGAGGAATTAGAAGATTACCTCAATTCAGAAATAGATTTTTGCTTTTCTTCTTTTTTTCTCATTCTGAACAGGCCTTATTGTAGAATCCTTTTAAGCTTTGTTTAATTTTGAGAGTTAAGACAAATTATATCTATTATCATAAAAAAAGACTATGACAAAAATACATTTTAGGTCATTGGCTTTTTCACTAAGTCTTTGCAGGAGATGATCGTAGGATAAAGGATTGAGGGAAGTATAAAATTGCTAGGCATTAATGCTAAAACTATAGCAGGGCACGTGTAGGTTTAGGTACTGAAGATTTTCATAAGGAATCTTTGAAACAGATAATGAAGGGTAATTTAGGAGACTCTTTTCCTGAAAATACTCTGCATTAGAATAAGGCAATTTCTTTAAAGTTGGCAATTATAAAGAATAGCAACCATTTAAATATTTTATGTTATCTTATTGAACCCTCATAATAATGTAATGATCATTAATAATCTAACAATTATTATAGGCATTAGCTATATGAAGAAGCCAAATCCCAGAGAAGTTAAGTAGTTTGCCCAAAGTTACTTGGCTGATAAATGATAAAGCCAGGATTTGGGCTCATGTGGTCTGGCTCAGGAGCCCACCTCTACCCTGAACCACTTTGTTGTACAGCAGTGCTGTCCAACAGAACTTTCTGTGATGATGGAAACGTTTGCTCTCTGTGTGGTCCAGTACAGTAGTTGCAGTAGTCACGTGGCTACTGAGCACTTAAAATGTGGTTAGTGCAACTAAGGAACTGAATTTTTTATTTTTAAAATTTAAATTAATCTAAATATAAATAGCCTCATATGGCTACTGGGTACTAGATTGGAGGTTGCAGCTTTCTAGGATCTTTCAGATTCTGTAGAAGTAGAGATACCAGACATTTGGGGTCACCTGGACTAGCTTTGTGTTTTACTGGCAAGGAAACTGCAACACAGATGGGTCACAGATGGGTCATTGACAACATGGGTCAATCACAGGTGGGTCAATATGTTTAAAGTCGTAACGAAAGGGCCAAAACTATAATCCAGGTGTTCATACTGTCCAGTCACAGCTCTTCCCAATCTGTATCACTTTGACATCTGCAAATTTATGTTTCTGCTGCTACTGTTAATATTAGATTGGAAAACTGTTTGGGGGAAAAAAACCATGTCTTTTTTGAAATACATGTCCACTTACCATTTTCCTGTTCCCTCAGGTTATAGAAACATTATCGCGACTTTCTCGCACACCTATCGCATTGGCCACGGGAATCAGGTAAGCTCTTTCTTTGCGGTTCGTGTGTCCCCTTCAGTTCAAGGTAGTGACTGGATTATCACTGTTTTGCAAAGCACGTTGCATGCAGGGACCATGTCTCATTCATGATGAATGCCTGATATATAAGAGTTTGGTACACATTTGAAATTAATTGAGAAAGTTAGAACTTATTCATAGAGTTGAATAAGACACATGGGCTAAACATCGTTCTCAATTCACTGGTGACGTCACTGGTATCTTTTTTTTTTTTTTTTTAGTTCCTCCAACATTTCTGTACATATGATTTGTGAAGGCAAACACAAATGCTTAAGTAAATAAATATTTTAAAAGATGTTGTAATTTACTATAGAGTAAACTGCAACAATAACTTACAACTTTTAGGAGTTAAAGAAATAATCATAGAACTGTAAAATATGTGTACACAGATGTGTATTCAAGGTTTGATAGTAAATTAAAAACTTAGAAGTAAATTAAATAAATTATGCCACCTCCTGGCAATGGAGTATTATGCAGTTGATAAGCATGGAAATACACATGTGCATGTTGTGTTGGGCTTTTTCTGGCTCAGCTACTACATAAAGTTAGATCAGTTGGTAAAGACGTATTATAAGTAACAGGAAATAAAGAAAAACCGTCTCTGTAGCTGCACAGCCAGGGCTCACAGAAATGGAATGGGTTTTGTTTTTTACCTTCTTTCCTCAGGGCTCCACATTCCATTCTCTAGCCACAGAGCAGCCTGGAGAGCCCGTGTCTCTGCCTCTGTGGCTTGCACAGCTCACATTCACATTCTAAGGGGGGGGACCCAAGCAGGTCTCCCAGGAGCGCTCATCACTAGCCAGGCAGCCCTGCCCTGCATCCCAAGCACAGAGACCTCCGGGAGGACACCCTGCAAATGCAGACCCTTTCCCAGACACGGGCCAGGAAGTTGGCAGCTTTCTGCAAAAGTGGTCTGTAGGCTGCATAAATGTTCAACTCCGTCTAATTCGCTTGTTAATACATGCGTATCTTTCTGTGTCAATATATATTTTATGTTATATGCAAACAGATTTTGAAAAAGCATGATCCAGTTTTTATGTATTTTTGATTCTGAAAGGGTACACATCAGAAAGTTTTTTCCTTTTCAATTTCTGTTCTCTATATTTTCTAATTTTTCTACAATGGACTTACATCGGTATAAAAGCATAATAAACTATACCTAAATTTATAAAAAGTGATTTTGAAATTTAACATCTCTCACACATTGATTTATTTGAAAAAACATAGGTCCCTCAAGTATCTTAACTATTTAGCAATTATTTAAAGCTTATTTGTTACTTTGATGGATCCTCTTGTTTTTATGAAACGTGACATGCTGGCTGCCTGAAAAGAAAAAACTTTTGGCGTGATGGTATAAGTACTGTGATTTTGTTAGGCATAAATTTAGGGCATTATATTGGCATTATGAAAAAAGAACATAGTATCATGATGCAAATAGGAAAGCCAAACAATTAGAATAGAAAATAGACTAGAGTATGATTTTTTTGAACAGGGGACAAACACTCCTTGTCCCTGAGGTCTGGTTGGCTCATTTGTCTAATAAATGAAAATAAAAAATACAAATTATGCCTTAAAGTCTCATTTGAAAGGTATGTCAGGGTTAATATATATATATATATATATATAGGGCACAATGTTTTTGTCTTCCAATAATTTTCATCTATACTGGTGACCCGAGTCATGGAAGGATGACTGGTACCAAATTATTTGTTATCAGATCCCATAGCTGAAAAGAGAGGGCGCTGGAGGCAAGGGCACAGGCATGGCTGGGTGGGTGAGGTGACCCTGCAGATATGTGGCAGGTGGGAGATCAGATAAGCACATCAGGATGTCCCCAGTGCACACGTGACTGTGGTGACCAGCCATAATGGCCTCAGATGATTTGGGGTGGTAGGTGTTGCAGCCTTCCTGGGCAAACTCTAGACTTTGAGGCAGGTACTGTGGGGGAAGCCCTAGGCATTGCTAGGCATGGTGACAGATCTGAGCATTCTGGCAACAGATCAGCTTACCCATTTAGTGAGAGGTGAATCCCCAGCCTGGTTGTTGCTTATTCACCCATGTTTTTTCCCCCTTCTCCTAGGCCCTTCCCAACAGAAGAAAGCATTAATGATGAAGACATCTACAAAGGCCTTCCTGACTTAATAGAGTATGTTGAATGTTTGTAGCAAAATTTGGCTACTGCCAATTTTTACGTCTATCGTGGGTTTTAACTGTGGATGTTAAAATAAGCTCTCTGAAGGGGAAAAGGTGGGTGAACAATTAAGACACGTAAGAATTAACCTTAAACTGGTGATGGAAAACTTTACAAGAAAACGTTGGTTTTCAGCCAGTTTCAGCTGGTTTTTGGTTCCTGTTGTGTGTGTCTGTGCAGAGGAAAGAGACATACTGCAATGAAGTAAAATTTGGAAGTTTCTCCAAGGCATAGTAGAGATAGTAGATGAAACTGGAATTAGACAATTAGAGAACGATTAAAAAGAAATAGAATCTGCTACTGGAATTGCAGAGCAGACAGGACATGCTTTATAAGTTCAAGGAAGGGGGAGATAAGTGCAGCTGGAGTTATTCAGGGATGTTCCAGTAGATGGCGTTTATTCCGAACGGAGAATTCTTTTGGGCTTTTTATATTTCATAGTCAGGAGAGACAAAAGGTCCTTGCAGCTGATTATCTTCTGCTGATTGAGTGACTTGTGCAGATTATAAATAAGCATAAAACATGATCCTCGCCCCTGAAGGAACTGATGACATAGATCGGCATGTTTGCAAAGAATTGTAATAACAAATAGATTATGCTCCAAGAGAGATTCAAATCCTACGGGAATTCATCCATTCAGGAATAGTGATTCATTGTTTTTGCTTCATGACCTTCACACTTGCTGTTTCTTCTGCCCATTTCACCGACTCCTCACCGTGCAAGTCTTTGCTGAGATGTCCCTCTCTGACCACCCTATTTAAAATCACCTTCATCCGCTTACTTTGCTCTGTGTTTTTATAGCATTTACCACTGCCTGAGACAGCCTTGGTTTGCTTCCTTTATTGTCTGCCTCGTTATTGAAAGGTATGCTTGGTTAGGCCTGGGATTTTGCCTTGTTTATGGCTGCATTCTTAGAGCCGTATTTGACCACTGACTGCAGACACAGGGATGGATGGCCAGCAGCTCCTTCCAGAGTACATCGCATTTGGAATGGCCTTAAAGTCTTGTCTTCTAAATATCTATTAAGAACAGTTTCTTATCTCTTCTTAAAATCTCTAAGAACTCACTGACATTAATCGTGGTAGATGCCAATGGTCTTATTGAATTGGCTACAATCTTCATAATGACTATAAAATTATTATAATCAAATTCTTTAAAGTATTAGGAATAATATATTATTTCTATTGCTTTGATGACATTGTTCTTTTTAAACCTCATCAGTGGGCATGTACACATATTAATGTTTATAGCTTCCCCTTATGTTGTTCTGTTTATGGATGTTTTTAGGCAGAGTTGATGTCAGCATGAATCCTGTGAGGATGCATTCCTGTCTAAGTTTGGAGAAAACTTTAGGGTCTTGAATTGGCTGCCCTGAGATACCAGCTCATGCCCTGTGAGATGCATTCTGCCTTAACGTTCTAACTGGTGATCAAGGATCCAAATGTGGTGTTATCCCTGGAAATGCTTGCTTTTGGGTTTTCTGTGACAGCTTGATTTTTAGTCTTCGCTTCATTACAATCTCTATGGTCTCATATACTTAACTCTAACTTTTGGGGCTGAATTCACCCAAAGGGAAGCCCCTGGAACAAACATCAGCCTGGTCCCCACTGCAGAGAGAATCATTCTTTCTTATGTTGGAGAGAAAGATACAGGATGGAGTGGAGATGACATGAGATGGTTAAACGGTACAGTATCCTCCATTCTCCTACTTTTATTATCAGGGTATCAGACACACCCATGTAGCCTGAACATGATTATTTATTAATCTAATATAGATTATTGTTGATTTATTGACCATTTGAAGAATATCACAGCCTTTTTTCCCTGGCTCAGAAATCAGAAATTGTTGTCCAAACTGTTAGCAAGAAAAGTAGCTTTAGCACAGGTTTGAATAACAAAACCCAAACAGTTCTCGCCCAATCTTGTGTTTGTGTTTGTGTGTGTGTGCATGTGCATGTATACATACACTCACAGGTGTGTCACTCCTATGGCTTTTAGAGTTGAGAAAAGTCTATGTGAATTGATACGATTTGTGCCTTTACTTTCATGGGAGGTAGTCAAATGCAGGACTTCACAAGACTGAGTGTTTTTGGGGGGTGGTGGTGATAGGGGTCAGAGGCAAGAGTGCTGGGATCAGGAGTGCCAGAGAAATGGATTTCACATTCTGGTTTTCTTCTGAACAGGATCCCCTCCAATGTGGAACCTGCATTATCCTGGTTAGCTCCCTCATGGACTCACCAGACTGTCCTATCCTTTGATGCCTTACAGAAAATGCTCAAACCAGTTCAACTGTCCCATGGTTCTCTGGCCAGATTGCCTGCCTAAAGCCTCACTATGGAGACTCTGGAACTGCCAATATGCTCGCTAGCTCCCTGGTTTTCCAAGTAGATATCTGCGTGTCATCCTTCACTCCTTCCCTGTCTCTCCCTAATTCTGATGGGTCACTGAGTCTGATGGGTCACAGTGTCCCAAATCGCTCTGTCTTTCTCATCCTCTGCCTTTACTCTAGTCATGGCTCTCAGTGTCTCTCACCCACAGTGTTTTACTTTGTGGCTTACTGATCTCCCCGCTGATCCCCGCGACCCCTGGCTACCCCCTGTAATCCCTCTGTTGGTTCCCTGATGTCCAGGGTAAGGGTGAGCTCACGGAGTACTTAGCCCTTTACAGTTTGGTTTCAACTCTTCCCTTGAGGGGTCTGCCCTCTCCCCCGGTCACACTGAGTGGGGTGCCAAGGCTCTTCACACCCCCTGCCTCTCCACATGTTGGTGTATTTCATCTGGACTGCCCTTTTCCTCTCCCCATTCGGTGCATGGCACCCCGCTAGGCTTTAACTTCTGTGAGAGCAGAAACTCCGTCTCCCTAGTGTGTAGCTATAACTCTTGGAACAATATTTTTACAGAAAATACCTACTGAATAAATTGACATATTTAAAAATGTTCCAGGTGCAGCTCAGATGTAGTGTCTTCTGTGAAGTCCTCTCTGACTTCTTTGGTCAGAGTTATTCTCACTCTTTTCTCTGCTTCTGTATTTTGTACTTACCTCTTTTGTTGCATGCAGAGAATTACATGTTTATGTTATGTGCTGCTGCCCACACTAGACTATGGCAGAGTTCTTGGGTCTTCTGAGTGCTGAAGAGCCTGGAACTTAGTAGGTTCTTAGTAAATGTCTGTTGGGTGGATGGATGGTTGAGTGGGTAGGGGGTGGACAAGTAATTCTGTAATGAATTTTTCTCAGAGCAGAGGCTCTGAAACTTTTATTACCACCAGATCCCTCCCTCTTAATACAGCTTCCTTTTCTCCAGGTGTTTGACAGTTCATTCCTGTCAAATGCCTTCAAATAATCCTTCATGGCAAACATAAATTACCTGGTGATTGTACTTACTTTGAAAAATGTTCCAGGTTGCAGAGTGACATTTACAGTTACAGTGTTTGTATTTTTGTACATATCAATTTATAATGTTCTATCTGCACAGGCCCAGGAGAGATGCTAAGAACTGGCAATATTGAAGAAGTTGAATTTCTTTCTCAGAGATATTAATATTAATGCTTCTTTCCAACATTCTAAATTGGTTAATCTCAATTTTGGAATTATTAGTTAACAGAAGGCATTTATATGTCTTGAACTGAAAGGAAGAACTTGCGTAGTAGCAGAGCATGCCACTAGTGGGTGGAACAAGCTGCTCCCACCTTGACTGAATGAGTTTACAATTTTATGTGAGGGGGCTTGGGGAAAATACTCCAATCAATTACTATGGAGGTGCTCATGGAAGCTTTAGAAATAGGATTATTTTCCATATCCAGGAGATTAGCAGAATATTTTAATTTTAAAAATATCTGTGGCCTTGAGGCCCTTTCTTTAAACAAAATTCAAACAAATAAAATAGATAAAAGAAGGGTCTGGTTGACGGAGAACTTGTGGGTACCCTCCGCGTGGGCTTGAAGGAGCATGGTTTGAAAATCACTGGATTAATTGTTGATAATAACCTGTAGTAACTGCTACTTTAAAAAGATCTTTTATGATGTATTAGATACTACTTGACTCTCCTGTCTTCTCCATATTACACCCTTTAATATAGATGATGAAACTGAGGTCTTGACACATGAAAAATAGGTGGCAGTCTTACACTCAGAGTGCAAGACAGGTTCTAAATCTTGGCTCTGCCGGTGACTAGCTGTGCCAAATAACCTTTTGGTCTCTCAACTTCCTCATGTCTTTAATGGATCAAATAGTAATGCATACCTGATAAGACAACCAATGCTAGCTGAATTAAAAGCGATAATATATGCAGAATAGTTATGTGCTTACACATAGTAACTGCGCAGGAAATTTACTGCATGATAGAAAATGACCTTCACGTTGTATCCTTTATTTTAGTGAAACCCGTGTGGATGACGAGGAAGATCTCTATGACTGTGTGTACGGGGAAGATGAAGGAGGAGAAGTCTATGAGGACTTAATGAAAGCAGAGGAAGCACATCAACCCGTAGGACTTTTGCTTGTTTTTTAAGTTACTCTGAGTATTTTATTAGGAGAGCGATTACTTGAAAGATTAATGTAATTATTTTTGTAACCTCTGCTGAATGGTTTTGTTTGTTTTATCTTTGCTTGCTTGTAACTGTCTAACTACGACTTGTTATTACATTTAGAGACCTAAGCATGGTATTTTGTAGTTCAAAACAACCATAGGGAATCTCTGGTCTAATCTTTTCATTTTGTACTAGTAAGGAAACTGAGTCTGAGAGAGAAATGACACGCCACCCAGCTAAATAATGGCACAGTGGTAATAGAATATAATTTTAGGGCATCTTGAAGTTATACTGTTAGGAAAGTAAGTCTTTTACAAAGCAGGTAAATTTCTTCTGTGAAATTTGATGTAAAAGAAAATATATGTTAAAGAATATTTAACACAGTTGTTAGGTGTTGATATGAGATTTTTTTCCATTTTGTTTCTTTATAAGTCTCCTAGCTTTTTTACTATTTCATAAACTTTGTTTTATATATTATCATAGTCAGTATGAGCACTCAAAGCTTTATTTGCCATTAAAATATCTAGAACATTCAGAAAGAATTACTTGGAATTATTTTCTCATCTATAATTTGAAACCAAAAAAGTCAGTGACTCTGGTTTTTATGAATATATTCTTTTATACTGAAGAGTCTTCATCAGCTGGGTGGTGATTTAGGTTTCTTGAGTGCTCGGGTGAATTTTCTCAGCTCTCTCTGTGCTCCTGCCTTTGATAAAAGGCTGGTGGGTTGTCCAGTGCCGCAGATGGGCAGCAGCAGCTTCTGTGGTGTGAAAACAAATTACCTGCCTGTGTTTAGTAAATACAAGAAAGTGCTTTATCCCACTGCAGGAGCTGACATGCTGTCTGTGGCAGCATTTTCAGAGCATGTTTAGGTGACAGGATATCATCTATACCTCCTGTATTTGTTATCTGCTTTTGGTGCCATCAGATTCCTCACTGTCTCCACAGGACAGGTCGTTACTCAGCCACAGTCTTCACGCAGCTGCCAGGTCTAAGAGCAATAATACTTTGATGTGTTGGGCACTTAGCAAGGCGCTAAGTGCTTTACTTTGTTTTATCTCATTTACAATTCCTTGGAGTTGATACTGTAATTCTTCCTGTTTTACAGATGAGAAAACTGAGTCATAGAGACATTTAGTGATTTGTTCACAGTTGCAAACAAAGCTAATAACAACAAAACTGGTACTTGAACCTGATCCCATCGTATTCCAGAATCTTTGATTTTAGTACTATGCTCTGCCGCCTCTAATCTTACACACTTAGTAATAGAGCCAAACACTACGATGCTAATGTTTTAAAAATAATTTAAAGATTTTTACTTACCAAATATATTTTCTTTTTGTTATTTTTGCAGTTATTCCTATAACACTTGTGAAGTACACTATATATTAAGGAAATCCTATACCATTTATGGTGTTTCCAGATTCATTAACATTTTTAATAAAATATATTATAATTTAAAGAGAATGTCTGTACTCAGAATTTTGTTTTTAATCATCTAAAACCTTTTCGTTTATATTGTTCAAAATTTTAAACAAAAGCAAAGATACTTCACGAATGCAGTTAACTTTGTCTTTCAGTTATGTGTTTCATAACTGAAATACATAAGAATGGAAAGTTTAAGAAAAGCAATACTTCTTATCTCTTCGTATCTGCTACCAGATAGATTAATATGTGAATTTGATTAAATAATTTTATTTTGATAATCTTAACTGCAGAAATGTCCAGAAAATGACATACGAAGTTGTTGCCTAGCAGAAATTAAGCAGACAGAAGAAAAATATACAGAAACCTTGGAGTCAATAGAAAAAGTAAGTCATAAGATATTATCCTTGATGCTAAAATACTGCCTTATGTAGTTAATATATTAGACTCATTGTTTCTGATGGATGTTGTGTATTCTAATTTTAATACAACTTTGTATTTAAAGATCTCAAAGCAGATTAATTCATTCCAGAACTATTTATTTATTGATGTTCTGGTATCTGAATGACAATGTTTTAGGGATTGAGGCTATAGTAGTAAATATTAATACAACAAAACTCTGGTTCTCAAGGCGTTTTCTCTCTCATGGGAAGCTTTAGAATGTAAGCAAATAAGTCTGCCAGGTGGTGATAAGTTATCTGAAGACAAATGAGGCAGGGAAAGGGGATAGAGGATGTTGGGGGTAGGGCTGGTGGCGTTTTATATACAGTGGTAATGGGTGGCCTCTCAGACAAGAGTAAGCAGACAGCTGAGTGAATCGAGGGTGTAAGCCATGTAAATATCCCAGTGAAGATACTTTCTGGGAGAAAGGTCCTCAGATGGGAGAGTGTTCAGCGCATGCTCCAAGGGGAAGCAACCATCCAGCATGGCTGCAGCAGAACGAGTGAAGGGGAGTGAGTGGTGAGGTGGGCCACCCTGTGGGCCACCAGGTCGTGCAGGGCCCTGGAAGCTAGAGCGTTTTGAACAGAAGTGACACGATGTGATTTACGTCTTGAACATCTCATTCTGGCTCTTGTGAGCAAACTGGGAGAAAAATTAGACGGCTATTGTAGTAATCAAGATGACAAATGGTGGTATCGATAGAGGTGCTAAGTGGCGCTCAGATTCTGAATAAGTTTTTAAAAGGAGAGCTAACCGATTGGGTGATGGATTCCGTAAAGGAAGTGTGAGAAGGAGAGGAATGGAGGGTGACTGCTAGGTTTTGATGTGAGCAACTGCCAAACGAACAGTGAAGGTGATAACAGAGATGGGGACAGACAGGTTTGGAAATCAGAAGTCTGTTCCGTCATGTTAAATTGCTGATACCTATTAGACTTCCAAGGGGATATGTTGAGGAGGCTGCTAGATATGAGCCTGGCATTAAGGGGAAAGGTTGAATTGACATATAGATTTAGCCTTTATCATTGCATAATGGCATTAAGGTCCTGGGACTAAATGAGATCACCCTAGGGGATGCATGTTGTTAGGGAAGAGGCTTGAGGCCACCCCTGGGGACTCCATGTTTACAGGTTAGGAAAATGAGAACCAGGAGAAAGTTTCAGAAGTTTAGGAAAAAAGATGAAAGTGTGGAAGAATTGTTCAGGAGAGTAGGAGAGTAAATCGATTAAGGAAATATAGTAGGGGTATGTAGCATTATAGGCCCAGTTGAGTTTTGTGGTCATATTTAAAATTAGGCTATCAGTGTAGTCCATGGGTAACCTCTTAGATGCAGGTACAAAATATGTGGCAAGCTAGATTTAACCAGGGTTTTAGTTTTTCTAGAAAAGCACAGTGGAAGAAGGGAGGGTAAGGCTATAACGTAGGGAAAGGACTCTGATGGTGGTTCATGGAGTCGTAAACTGGGTAAGGAGGGACATGAGGACATGAGGGAAGTGGGCTGGTCAGTGGCATGGCAGACCAGGTAGGGCTGAAGAAGTCCTCGAGGGAATGAGCTGTGAAGGTAGGAGGTAGTGGTCAGAGAGTTGGTTGCTTGAAATTAGTGCTACGGAGCATATGCAGGTGTTGATAATGACAAGGTCTTAGGGTATGACCGTGAGTTTTGGGAGCTGAGATAGGGTGGAATGCAAGATTACTGAAGGTCATGGAACTGAGAGGCCAGGCTCTGCTGGAAGGATCATCTGCACAGATAATGAAAGAGAGATGATAGGCCAGGAACTAAAATTCTTAAAGAATGATCCATAAATTGCATGAACAGATAATTGATCTCAGTAATCTATAACCTCCACAAAGCATTTGGAGGATGTTTTGTTTAAGTCCTCAGATATATCTACAAATGTTGCCATTGTTTGCTAACTGAGCCAATAGCGTTCTCTTCTTTTTTACTTTTGGAAGTGTTTGTTGTCTAACCTTTTATTTTATATTTGAAATGTACCAGCTTGTATTTAAATCTGTATATCTGTTCAAGTATAAAATCTTTAAGATAAGGAAAGAAATTTCTACTTTTTTGCTATTTATAATGCTGATAAATAATTGACTTCAATAAATATTGTTTGTTGATGAAAAACTATTATATAGATTAATTATTACTTCCCTCTTCTCTCCTGGTAGTATTTCATGGCACCACTAAAAAGATTTCTGACAGCAGCAGAATTTGATTCAGTATTCATCAACATTCCTGTAAGTAAAAATATGCTAACTAAAATTGTGGTTACTTCTATAAAATCTTCATTTTCTTAGTGGGTTCCAGATCCCTGTTTTGACACTCTTCTGTATTCTTCAAGAATTTTCATCTTGCTTTTTTGATTCCCCAGTTCTTACATCATTATTTTCTTGAAATAACTGTGTAATATCTTCAATGAAAAGTCATTCAAAATGTACCCAGAACACAAATGGATAAACAAGATACATGTGTTATCCTTAACTGTGTGACATGAAGAGGTGGTCTCAATTAAATAATTCTTGGTGCTACCACCTGTTTGTCTTCTGGGGACCCCTTATGCCCCATGCTTGCCTGCCCTGTTGCTCCTCCAGCCCCTCATCCTTGTCTTACAGCCGTTCTCCTGACTCCATCCGTTCCCTCTACTTTGGCCTTTGCTCCTTGGTGCTTTCTCCTCCCAGTTGTATCAACCTTAAACTCCTGTTTCTGAAATAGACTACTTCCTCAGGATTTAACAGACAATCTTAATGATAAAATGTGAGGAGATTGTTTTTCACAGTTATGTAAGCATTTCAAGTTTTAGGTCACCTTACCAGAATCTTACAATCCTAAAAGAATATTTGCCCAGGAACCTTAGAAGCAAGCTAAATGCCATGCCAAGTGAGGTAATGCTAGTCAAGATTCTAGTTCTTAGACCTCTGGAACTTGCTTTGGTTTACACACACACACACACACGCACTCTCTTATATGTACATAAGGTTTTATGTGCAGGCTTGCTTGTATCACCTGAAAAATCACTTATATTTTGATTATGTTCTGTTCTGTGTTGATGAGCACCAGTTGATAAGTGTGCTGCCATTATCCCTGATTTTGGCCAAATGAAGACATTCTCACTGATTTATAACATACCAGGAAGAAAATGCTAACAATATCAGGCAAAGGGTTTAGCATAAAACAAACTGTACGTCGAAGGAAGATAGGGATCTTAAGCCACTTGAAGTATGATCACTGTCATTTAGAACCCCTGTGACAGTCCTTATTCTTATGGCTTTTCCATACTCCTCAGCAAAATGACAGGGCCAACATATTCATGTTTAATTTGCACCCTCCTTAGGAAAGAACATGCTGTGGAGTCAATGTGTGCTCCAACGCACACAGGAAGAGGTAATGTGGGAATTGGCACCTTGATTCACATTTCCTCATTTCCTGGCTGTGTGGTGTATTTACTGCCTGACCAAAAGCTACTTGCTTATCAGGAAAAATGTGAAATTCTGACTTTCAGTTGCTCTAGTGAACAATCTAGTACAATTTATTTTCTTCTTATTTATGCCATTAGTTGTCTGGTTTCAAGTAATTTAGTCTGATTATTGTTAGCTTAGCACCAGGACACCACTAATTGACCAAAGTACAAATCTACATTTCTGTGTCACAAGGACATGAATCATTACTTTATCCTGTCAATAAAACATTAGGTACTTGGATAGTTTTATTTAAAAATTTACAGTGATTATAAAATGAAAATGAGCTGGACATGTTTGTTTTTACATAAGGAGTAAATTACCCTTTAATAACTAGTGAGATAATTTCTTTTTTCACAGGACACTGACATTTCAAGTCAGGTCTGAAATTGCTGTTTCCCACGCACATGGGCTGTTTCTGTGCCCCTGTCTTTCCTCTCCCCACTCCTTTCCCTTCTTCTCATCTTCCTTCTCTTCTCCTTCCGTTTCTTTGGCACCCTTTCCTCCCCACTTCCTTCCTTCCCCATCTTCTCCCTCTGCTTCCTCCCCCTCCTTTTCCTCCTGTCTTTATTGGGGGTGGCAAGTTTATATACTGAGAATATTCAGCATATCCTGAGTGGCAAGTCTAGCAACCATAGAGATTCTGGGTTTGGGGCATATTTTTTGGTTCTGATTCCTACTTGCCTTTCACATTGTTTTCTTTTCTAAGGAACTTGTAAAAGTTCATCGGAACCTAATGCAAGAGATTCATGATTCCATTGTAAATAAAAATGACCAGAACTTGTATCAAGTTTTCATTAACTACAAGGAAAGGTAACTTTTAAATGTTAAGTTTTGTGGGTCTTAGTTTATAGTGATAGTGAGGGTTAATATCATAATGGCCAGTAAATAGCTATAGCTACTGTTCATTACAGTACTACCTGGGCTGTAATTAGAACCTGGGACAGTTAATCTCAGGTAGTAGTAGTTTGAGCTCTACATGTGCATTAAAAAAGAAAAAAAAAAAAAGGTTACCTGGGCGTGGTGGTTTGTGCCATAGCCCCAGCTACTCAGGAGGCTGAGGTGGGAGGATTGTCTGAGCCTCAAGTTCGAGGGTGTGAGCTATGATTGTGCCACTGTACTCCAGCCACTCTAGCCTGGGCAACAGGACAGGGTATGACCCTGTTTCTGAAAAAAAAGGGAAGAAAACAAAGGAAGAAAAAAGGATCCAGTATAGTGCTCATACTTTTACAACGGAGGCTTTCTCAGCCTCCATTTCCCATTTTGTAAATGTCAGGGGTAGTTTAGCTGATACCTAATGCTTCTTCCAACTGTAATATTTTATGATTCTCTATTTTGAAGTATTTGATTCATAAAGTCAATTTCCCTTCCTAATTTTGGGGCAAAGAATCTCCTGAAGAACTCCATAAATAGGAGTATCAAGAAATTTCTCTTAAAATATAATTCTTTCTTTTTAAATCAAGCAATATGGTTTCTAGCACCAACTAAGAAATGGCCAATGAATTGCTTTGTGTCAACTCTTAGACAGACGTTAACACCTTGTTGGTAGTTTTTTCCAGTGGAGAGTTGAGAAAAAATAAACCAACCAGCCTCTGTAAAATGTTTGTATTACTACAGCGATACCTTTCCTGAAGTGGCTCAGACTGCATGCCATATGAGTTATCTTCTCTCCAGCACAGTTCAGACCTCTAATTCCCCTGTTTTCAGATGATATATGTTCCTTAATTAAAAAGTAGGAAGAAGTGTAGCAGGTTTATTAATGAGTAGAGTCATATGTAATGATTGCAGTAAAATTGTAGTAGAAAATAAAACTGTTTCTGAGTGTGAGTAAACAGTAAAAAAGTTCATCTCTAGTAAGAGCTTTAGCAGAAATTTTTAATTTTGTTTTTGAGATACATATATGTACTAAAATAACATCAACAGTCATTAAGCCAGTTTATAAAATCCAGTTGCTATAAAAATGTACATGGAATTCCATTCAAATTTGGAACTAAAAATTAGTCACTGCTATAAAAGTGACTCTCATTTTGTGACTACATATGTGATATGTATTAAGAATTTCTACTACTGCTTTGATTATCCCTAACTGTGGTTTGAAGAGTTGGAGATTCTGACTCTTTCCCCCTCTACTTCATTGTTGCTTTTTGTCTTATAGATTTCTTCTTCTGTCTTTTCCCCATTTAGGTTGGTTATTTATGGGCAGTACTGCAGTGGAGTGGAGTTGGCCATCTCTAGTTTAGACTACATTTCTAAGACAAAAGAAGATGTCAAGCTGAAATTAGAGGTGCTTGTTTATTTCTTGTTAATGACATAAAGTAAAATAAGCTTAAAAGCAACATATTCCTCTTCCTGGTCAGTGCAACAGTACATTTCTCCATATATTCTCAATATTGATCTCATGCCAATTTTATAAAATATTTTAAGAGATACCTCTATAAAGTAATAAGGTAATAATAACAATAGTAACACCTAATATTTATGGCATTTTGTTTTACGTGTGTTATCTCACTAGGTCCTCCTGACTCTGTGACATATATATAATTAATTTTCTCATCTTATTGATGAGAAGGCTGAAGTTTAGAGAGATTATGAGTAATTTGCCCAGGTAGTAAGAGGTGTGGGATGAGTGACATAGATGTTAGATAATGTATATGTAGATTTAAAATGTTTACTAAAAGTGTAAGACACGCAATAAAAACAAAATGGGAGGTATCAATTTACCAGACTTCAAATCATACTACAAGGCCATAGTAGTATGGTACTACAGCTTGGGTCTAGCACAAGAACAGGGACATTGACCAGTGGAACAGAACAGAGAACCCTCATATAAAACCATCCTCATATAGCCATCTAATCTTTGATAAAGCAGACAAAAACGTACACTGGGGGAAAGAATCCTTATTCAATGAATGGTACTGGAAAAATTGGCTAGCCACATGTAGAAGACCGAAACATGATCTGCGCCTCTCACCTCAGAACAATCACCTCATGTTGGATAACAGACTTAAACCTAAGGCATGAAACTATAAGGTTAGAAATATTTTGGCTTCTAAGGCCTTCTAACTTCTTTTAATTCAAAGTGCTCATCATTCCAAAGCACCATATTTAGGACGTATCATTCTCTGTGCCCAATAATCTGATTTCTTTTATGTGACAGCAACACATGTATGTACTGTCCAGATTCAAAATTAGACTGAAAAAATATAAGATGAAAAAATAGTTATTTAAGATGACAAGTTTACATTAAGCTAGAAGCTAAAATTGATTAGCTAACCCTGGCTTATAGTCTATACAAGAGTTGTGATTAAATGATTGAATTATGAATGTTTATACAATATTTAAGCATTTTCCTCAATCATTAATGTCATTATGGAGTCTAATTTCTTGCTTTTGGAAGAAGCTATCTGAATTAAAATACTTTTTTTCATATAACATTTGATAGTCAAGTTAAACTCCATACTTTTAATGAAAAGTCAAATACTAGAATTGTTTCAAATTTATGGTTCTTGTAAAATGTGGTTATAATAGTGAGATTGATAGGAAAAATTCTAAAATTGTGAGAATTTTTTTGGTCAAGAAAAGTAAGCACATATGAAGGAGAGAAAAACAAGAAAAAGATAGATGTTACATGAAGGTAAAGGAATGCTGGCTGGGGTGAAGGAGAAAGTGATGGAAAAATAAAATGTGAATGCACTCATTGTATAAAGAACTCAGTCAAATTGTGAAAAGGATAAAATAGTGGATATGCATCGTGTGCATTACTAAACTCTTAAACTTACAAAAGGAATAAAATTCATTGAGTCCTTTAAGTTTTCTAGTGAGTTTATATGTCTTTCATATGCAAAAAACTTTCAAAAATTGACTTATACATTATAATCTTTCTTTGCAAAAATAGTATTTATACTTATTTACATGACAACACTTTTGTTTTTCTGTTTTATTCTTTTAGAGCTTCTAAAATATATCTCTTTAGATAGATGGACAACTAGGTCAATAAATTTAGATTTCTATTTCCCAGACCTTGATATCATTGATACCAATAAAAAGACCCATTATTTCAGTCTCTCTCTGCAAGAGTACTGTATTTTTTATGATTCAAATCCCGCTGCCTATTATGAGATCCATACCCACCTTCCTTCCAGTGATAAGCTACTACTTGGCTTATGCCACTCCTGAACTGTAAAGAAATCAAGAATTGATTTCACTGTACCTTCAAACTCTGTGGTCTCAGGTATAGAGAATAGAAATGATATAGTGTGTCTGTTTGTTTTTTAATAAAGGTAACACTATCTTCATCAATTTTTTCTCATCGCTATGGTGAGGAAAGTATTTTCTGGGGCCTTTCTGAAGATGCCATCAGTGGGTGATTTTGTAGGTTTTGAACAATAAATCTGCTATAACCTTTGTATTTCAGTAGGTCAATGAACTCCTTGTATATTAAAAGAGGAATTTCAAATGTCTTGAACTTTATTTAACTTAAGCCACCTTTCAGTTCAGATTTTGGTGAACTAATTGAAGAAGCATTTGGCACCTGTGCCTGCTACCAGAAGTAGCACATTGAATCTAGAATCTCTAATCATACATTTGTACCAGCTTGAGTTAAAATTCTATTTTGCTTCTATATCAGGAACACATAAAATCCATTTTCACAGATAGCCCCCCATGCTTTTTCAAATTTAGCCATAGAATCTTGTAAGTCTTACATTTAAGAAGTTTCGGTCCCCGGTATTGACTAGATAATTGGCTCCCAAAAGGATGTTGGGATCTTGAGTTCAGAGAAAATGATAGATTTGGACAGGAAGTGAATTGCTTCCTTCTATCCGTTAACCGACTCACATAAGGCACATGCTTGGTATTGAAGAAATAAAGGAAGAACTTCCTTCATACGATGCAAAACAGCTGAATCTGCTAGCAAGAATGACTCAGAAAGTTTTAGGAGTTGAGAATATTTTCTGTGACCTGAATTCTCCTGCCTATCCAAATGTTCCAGTTCTCAGGATTTACTTGTTTCCCCAGTCAATGGTTTCATTTTCTCAAAAGGCCAGACAATAAATCCAATCACTTTTGTAATTCAAGAATTCTTGGAAAAACACATGGATTTTTATGTACACCATGTCATTCTTTCCACTGTAGGAGAAACAAAATACCCTGATCATCCCAATATGACTTGAATCAAAAACTTAAATTTAGAGTTGGTTATTTCTTTAAACTGTGCAGTGCGTTTAGATATAGCCAAGCCTCCTCGTATTTCTTGTATTTCTCAAGTCTTTATAGTGCTAAAGCAAGTGGAATTTGGTCACCAAAACTATTATCTTCAAAAGGTACTTTATTTGAGGTGAGCACAGTGATGAGCTGCATGTGCCTTTATGCATGCTGTTGTCAGTGCCATTTTCTACTACTAAGTAGATCCTTGCTGCTCTGAAACACGAGTCTGATCACCAGTCCTGTATTCCCATGCCCTTAAAAGACTGTTGCCTGAAATACTCCTCTTTTGGGAATTTTTTCTTTATTTTTACCTTTTTTTTAGTTGCAAACAAAATATACTCTGGCTAGTTAAAGCAGAAAAGGGCATTAATAAAGGATATGAAGTGGCTCATAGAAACAGTGAGAAGAATAGATTCAAAAAATGGATCTCAGTTTCCACAAGCATTGCCCAAAACTCTAAGGCCAATCTGGCCTGATGAAGCTAAACATTTCCACTGCAGCTGTGAAGCAATGAATGGTAGGCACTTGATTTTATTGCGATTGCTGTTGCCACTGGTAGTTTCTTAAATGGGAAACTACAAAAAAATGATCAGTTTGCCACCAGCAAAGTCTTCATGTTTTGTTTCCATCTTCACCAGTGGAAAACAAAAAATGAGACATTCATGAAGAACTTGGTTCCCTAAGTTGCCTATTTGAATCAAGATCTTGCCTGGGCCAGTCAGTTTGGTATATCCTAAATCATACACCTTTATCCTAGCAGAAAGGGAAACTCGGGTTTTTGAGTTCTGATTTCTTTGCTGGAGAGAGAGTGTTCATTACTTTGGTTTTTATAAATATATAAATCACCATTCCAAGGACAATGTATTACAATGAATTTGGCAAATTTCACTGCGTATCCATCCAAATTTAAATGAAAATTTATACCCATAATTTTTTAAACAAGGTATCTATAATATTTAGGGACTATCTGGTTTTACAGGTAATTGAGATTTGTTTATCCTCTCTCCCTCTGTCTCTTATTCTCCCTCTTCCCTTACTCGTCTCCTTTTCTTCTTTCATTTGTTCCTTCCCTCCTTCTTTTCTTCCTGTATTATTTCTTTCCTTCATTTTATATGTATCTTTAAACATTGAGTCTTATATTAGCATTTAAGTTCTTCCGATTTGATAAAATACCAGAAATAACACAATCAACAATGTAACAGTATCAAAGGAAAAGCAAACAGGGAGAAAATACTTTGAGTATTGAAAATAGACACATAATTTTAATTTTCTTGAAAATATGTCTGGAAAAGTTACGAATTTTATTAACTACTTGGTTTTCATGTGTGAATAGATATTAATTTAATCAAGTATTGAAGTTTCTGATAAGAATGATCTAGAGACAAATGTTTTGTTAATTATATATCACAGTTATCTATGTATTGGCCTCACATGGATGCTTCTGTGACCAGATAGATGTTCTGATTACGGCTACCAACAAAAATCTTTTCATTTTGACAATTGAAGCTGCCTGTCTACATTGAAATTTGGCTTCAGTGAGGCTCCAGTTCTGTGCTTGTTACCATGCATGTTTGCTGTTTTGAGAATAATGCAAAGATGAGATTCTAATCCAATGAATATGTCCATAATTCATCTCTGATTTATTCAATAAAGATTAGTGGATGGGGTGGAATATTTTTGGAAGCCATCGTGTTTTGTTCTTTGACTTTATAATCTTGCTAGAGACTCACCTCATTTCTAAAAAGGTACTTCAGGGCCTCCTGTTCCTTCTCTTTCTCCCTTCTACCTGTTAAGGTAACAACAATGTCAGAGACAATGATGGCTGGCATGTTTCAGCACTAATCACATGCACATCCCTGTGCAATGAACTTTATTTGCATTTCTTTATCTGAACCTAGCAATGTGCTCTTGACATAATATTATTACTCCCATTTTTAGGATGAAGAAATTGCAGTTTAAAGATGTGAAGTGATCTTCCCAAGGTCACAGATCTAGTAAGTGAGGGAATAGGAATCTGAACCAAGGAATCTTACTCTAGAGCCATTATGCTCTGAATCACTCACTACAAAATATTGCACATGCTATTTCCTCTGCCTGAAACCTATTTTCTTACATCATTATCCTGGATAGCTCAGATTTCAGCTCCATTTAAACTGTTGCTGCCTTGAGAAAGCTTTCTCTGCTCTGCAGTTTGAGCACTCCTCTCTAAGGTAACTCTAAGCACCAGACACTATAATTCTTTGTTCTCTTGTCTATTTTTCTGGCATCTTTCCTTGGGGGTCTCTACAGTGCCTTCCACTTGTGTTTGTTAAAATAATTCATAAATGAATGGAATGAATGGGATCTTTGGTTTACTTTTTATTCAAATCAGTGTTATGCTTCCAATTACTGGTAGTGATGTTGATGTATAAAGTTTTAAATATTTTTTGAACTTTTCAAACAATTCTATACTAAATTTTTTTTTTATTAAGGATTGAGATATAGAGCCCTGATTGTAATTCATAGGTTGGTTTAGGTTTTATTATTTAAAGTCAGCTGGTTAGCTAGCCTTGGCCTACTTTGTTAATTTCTCTTTCTTAGACACTCTAATCTTGACAAAAGCGTCCACTGAGAATGACTGAACCCGTTCTAGGGAGAAATTTTGTATACTGTGTTATTTAATGGCAATTGATGGTATTTTCAATCTTTAGTGGGTTTAAGAATTACCTGTGCATGTTTGTTAAAATACATCCTCATGGACTCCAGACCCTGAATTAATGATTCAGTGTATCCAAGATAGGAGCCAGGAATCTGTGTATTTTCACACACACACACACACACACACACACACAGAGCTAGTGATTCTGATGCAGGGAGTGTCTGGCCCACAATTTAGAAAAATTACACTTGCAAAAGGTTCTGATATTTATTTTTCTGTATCTTCTCTCTAGGGAAATGATGACAACTCTTAATCAGATTTGCTTGATGTTACTTTGCCCAAAAGCTCCCTGCAAAATACCCCATGACAATCCATTGTTACACCAGCAATGAGTTTGTTAATGCTATCCTTTTTCTCTCTAATCTGAATACTCTATTCTCCCCACTGCTCACCTGGAAGCTAGTTTTAAACTCTGGACTTTTGTGTCAATTCTAGTTGGAAACCGATTCACTATTCAACATAAACATGGTCAATGATCCATTTCTTGTGTGAACCATCAAACATTCCTGTGGCTTAGCTGAGAATCAGAGCAGCTCAGTTATTGAACTATTCAATCATTCATCTCATTGGCATGTATGCTCTGAAGATATTTGCATAAAGATGCATATTGTAAATTGATATGCATAGAATGTCAGTTTGTTTAAGGCCTCACTTTAAAATGCCATTGCCCTTTATTACTAGTCCTAGGGAACAGTTTTTAAAGTATTCACAATGGCCTGGCATCTTGTAAATCTTCTTAGTGTGCTGTGTAGACGTAGTATAACACTGAACTCACAGATGCAGAATCATGTTTAAATCAAGAATATGCATGAGTCTTCTATTAGATTCTAAATAAAGTTTACTTAGAATATACAAACTTGTTTTTTGCCCAATATACAAACTTGTTTTTTGCCCAGCACATTGAAATAACCCATTCATGTGTTTTTCCTGATATTGATTGCCATGCATTCAAACACCAAGTATTTATTCAACACCTCCTGCATACATTATAATCAGTTGAACATTTTGAAAGATATTAAAGTAGTCTAGGGCATGCTCCATCTTTAGAAGATTTTATTTTTCCACTGAAGAATTAAATAATTGAATAATAAAACAATTAGAAAGGAATTAATGGCAATTGGGCATTAAGCTCAAAGCAATAGCATCAAATTCATTATCTCTGAGTGACAATATGGATTGATTTATTGACTTCACAATGTGTTGTCTTCTCTCCATTTTGCCTCCTTTATCATGCACGCATATTTGGGGAGGCATTCACTCAGATATACTTGGGTTTGGTATATAGTTGTACGTACTAAAATTGATGATAAGCCATTTTGCAACTGCTCTTATGTTTATATGGTTATGTCTTATTTGGTTATGTTTATTTATATGGTTATGCCTTATTGATGCTCATCAATGCCAACATAATACATCTTTACTGATAAATGACCTATTGTTCAATGATATATTAAAACAAAATGAAGTGAGAAAAGAAATATCTCAAGAACATTTGACTTACTGGGAGTATTTTCATTTAATCTATTGCATTTGATTTTATTAATAATTGACAGTTCATTTGATACATTATTGAAATATAGTCATAGCTACTTACTTATTTTCTAGTTGGCACCAAGCCATCACTATCTACTTTACCAGAACAAGCGTCTAGCTTGAGATTTTTTGAAAGTGTGAAATGTTTTTCATTAAACAAAACATACTTTGAGTGCCGTTTTTTTTCCATCTTTTTACACATTTTCTTCCATCAGTGATAAAAGAGAGGATAATTTATTGAATCTTCAAGCCAAGAAGGCCCAGTGATATGACCTATACTGAAATCTGATGCTTAATTTAAGACTCAATAAGTGATTTCCTTTAGAATTGTGATATGAATGAAATTTAAACATTATTCCAACAGTGAAGTTTCTCTACTCTGATTATATTTGCCTATTTAAATCATACGAATTTAGGAGCTCTCTGTCTCATTTTTAAATGATCTTTATTTTTCCCCAGTGAATCAGTAAATGTCATTTGAAGATGAAAACTCTCATTAGCCTATGAATTATTGATCTTTCAGGTTCTCTTTTTTTTCTTTTTACTTATTTTTTATTTATTTATTTATTGTTGTTGTTGTTGTTGAGACAAAGTCTCTCTTTGTTGCCCAGGCTAGAGAGCAGTGGTGTCATCATAGTTCAATGTAATCTCAAACTCCAGGGCTCACGTGATTCTTCTGCCTCAGCCTCCAGAACAGCTGAGACTACAGTTGTGCACCACCATGCCCAGCTAATTTTTTCTATTTTGTTGTAGAGACAGAGTCTCCCTATGTAGCTCAGACTGGTCTCGAATTCCTGGCTTCAAGCAATCCTCTAGCCTCAGCCTCCCAAAATGCTTAGGGTGTGAGCCACCACACCCAGCTTCAGGGTTTTTTTGTCGTTAACAGTGCATTCATATTGAAAAGTTGCTCTGTTTTGTTAAATATACTTAAATAACCCTTGATATGCTATAAATATAAAATAAAATATTTCTATTTCAGGAAAAAAACTGTGTTTTAAAAAATAAATTATTAAGATTATTAAGTTATTATTGATAGTGATAAAAGTGGTAATAGTGGTTCATTTTTGTTTTCACCCATTTTAGACAATTACAATTTATGAGAATAAATGGTTTCAAATATTGCATGAATAAGTTTTAACATTTCTGATACGTTGACATTGGTACCCTTCAGAGATGAAGTAGACATTGAGTTCACAGAACTTATATCTATTTATCTAGGGATTAGAACTGAAAACATTCATAGCTTGTCCCTCAAAACTGTGAAATCACACACTTAACAAAATTGAAAGGGACCTTAAAGGTCACATAGCTTCACTTTTTCTCTGATTTTTAAAGCACTATCAAAAATCAAAAAGGTCCCTTTTAAGCAATCTTCCTTAAAAATAAACCAGAATAGCATACATTTATAAGTTATATTGGCATTTCAAAATCACAGGCCACCTAATATAGCAGCTACAGTATAGGTCAAGTATCTACATTTTAAATAATTTTGCCTACTAATTCTGACGTAGTAGGTGCTGAGCCATTTTTAGAAAACCACTGCTTTAGGCTATGAGACTTTCATTGACTAAAAAATAATAATGTAGACGAAATAATGCATGTAGAAATAATAATACATGTAAAAAAATGTTGACTTCAAATTTTGAGTTCTTGATTCCTCATCTGAGATAAAGATTTTAAAATGATTCTTAGCAAATACTAGCTCATGGAAATAGAATATATTCTCAAAACAAAGGGAAATATGTTTCTACAATAGAAGAAATGGGAGGAAAGACATTTATATTTACTTAATATTTAACCGAAAGATTTCTTACTAACATATTGCTTTTATCAATTATAATAAATCATTCGATTCATATAATGACCTTATGATATCCATATAGTGTTTTCCCTACTTAACAGATAAGGACACTGAGCTTAGGTAACCTGCCTAAATCACAGAGCTTTGAAGAAGAAGATCCAGTATACAACCCAAGCACGCTTGGCCTGGACTCAGTTTTATTAACCAAAACAGTATGCAATTTCTTCCTGTAAAGCCCAGTGTGCCGCTCCATCCATCCATTCTTACTGGAGAAGTGAGTGTGGTGTGTTTATTTCAGTTCACAAATGAAGGCATGTGTAGCTTATTAAAATATCTGTTTTTGCCTGCATTTAAGAATAATCTGTATATTTTGGAGTATGTTCTCGGGATATCATTTCTTTCTCTCTGTCCGTTTGTTTGTTACACTGATTCACATTAGACCATAATAAAACAATGATGTTTATAATATAGATGACATTTACTGCTACAATAAGATACAAAATGAACTTTTGAGGTTATGCATTTTCAGGTACTCAGCACTTTAATCAGATTGAAAGGAAGGAAGTGATTACTTTATGTATATCAACTTGCTTCCATGGTTGGAAGTGGAAAGAAAATTTTCATCTATTACTAATCAACTCTGGGAAAGTGGATTGGTGACATATTACAAATCAAATAACAGCACTGCATGTGTGTGTGTATGTGTGTGTGTTTATTTTACAGCTGATATCCTTTGATAGATTTATATTTGACTAAAATAATTGTGTTGTTATGCACTTTCTATGTTGATTAGAATTTTAATTAAACATTTCCAAGATCTATTAATTAATTGGCTTCCTTCAAGCTCTCCTATCATAAATTAAGCAGCACATGAGATTTGTTAGAAATACTACAGTCTTGTGACACACTAATCAGCATTAACATTTCATCAATGATTCTGAAACAAAGTGAATGGCTTTCCTTATTATTGGTCTTTAACAAATTGGAGAAAATAGAGCAGCTTCCACATCAAGCTTAGAATCACGTGGGATTTTATGCTACTATTTCCTTTTCTTCCACTCCCATGAAGTCAAAGAAAATTGAAAAGCAAAGTAAAGAAGAGTTCAGAAATAGAACCATAGAAATTAATGCTGTGAAACCTGCTGGAGAAGGCAGAGGCAGTAAAGATTTCCCTTTGGTATAGAAATTCCTTTTGCTGTCTTTTAAGAGGTTTCCGTTCTTTCAGTGCCAGACTGGCAGAACACTGTTAGGGTATTCACTCTGATTGTACCCATTTTCAAGCAAATTTGCATAGCAGTTATTCATACTGATTCATCCTTCTCCTTTTAACAAGTTTCTCCCTCCTCCCTCAACTTTCCTTTTGGCAGCCTCTGCTATCCAGCTAAGTGGGAAAAATAATGTCCTTTTGAATGGCTCTGAAATCTGATCTTTACTTAAAGAGGAGAGGAAAAACATCTTCCAAATTCAGTTAATAAAATTGAAGACATACAACTAATAGACTCATGTATACGACATGAGTTTGGGACTCAGTTTTCAGTTCTTATTATGGACATAATGTTTTTAATAATCTCAGTAGCTCTTCAGAATGTGAGAAAACTTATGTGTTTGGGCATTTGTGTCCAAATTCAGAAATAGAAACAAGGTTCAGAAAATTGTTTATCATTGTGTTTTTTTTTTGTTTGCATCAATGATTTTTAACACATTAATATGGCTTCCTCACAGTGTTAATTATTACGTAAGGTATGAGCAGATACCTGTTTCTTATGAGAAGTTACTTCTAGCAGCTACTCAAGGATTGTCAATATTTATAATAGGTATTCCTCAGAGCTAGAGAGAAAAACTAATAGCAAGGAGCAAGAAAGGGCAGGGCTAATGCCCAGGTGTTTGCTTGTATGAATCCTAGTAAATTGATCTGTGAACTGAAATTTAGCTGATGGTTCTCTAACAAGGAGAAAGAATTTTCATTTTCTCAAAATGTGTGTTTGAGAGAGAGAGGAAGGGAGGGTGTCAGGGGTGAGAAACAAAGGAGGTCTAATATAGACCTCCCTGTACTTAAAAATAGGTTAATTTCTTAAAGTCTATTCAAAACTCATTTCTTCAAAATAACTAAGAAAGTTTCAAGTTTGCAATTTTGAATGCACTTTCACTGTATAGTGCTTGAAATCTGTGCTTTAAAAAACCAAACTTTTGCTGTTCTGTTTCATCAATTTAAGTTGTAAAGTGCATCATTTTCTAAAACATACTGGTTTCATCCACTATAAAATTTGTTAAGGCAGGTCAACTCTTCCTTAATAAACTCCAAGTGTCAGGATTCATTTTTGAGCAGTTACATTACCTGATAGACTCGCTTTAAAAATGTGTGCATTCTAAAGGCTGTTGACCCTATGGAAACATTTAGGGCTATGAATCAAAGTTGCCTAACTTGGAGCACTTTCAACATCCTTCCCCTTTAAACAGAACAAGTCCTAGCCTTTTTCCTGCATTAATATTTGTGTAGTGGGCATCTGACATTGATTGATACTTCTGGACACACACTGAAGAGATTTTTCATTGGCTAGATTACTTTTCTTTTGTGTTTGCTGAGGGTCCTTTGACCATTGCATAGGACCAACATTTTTCATATGATGCAGGATTTGTTCTTTGTACTTCAGAATTTTATTACTGTCCAGTGTTTAATTATTTTAACTTATATAAATGTATACTGTTTTCCCTTTTGGTCAGCATTAATGCTTTAATCTCTTTTTATCATTACAATAATACATCTGTTTTTATCCAGTGCTTTCTTTGCTTCCATTTCTTCTGTAGTCAAACATGTAAAATTAGAAATGTTCTTGAAATATTCCATAACTAATAAAATGGCCAGCAAACATGTACACTATCTAACAACCAGATGATTTTTACTTAAATGTTCACCCACAACTTCCATCATCACTAGAACTTAGCTTTGTTCGCATCAGATTGTGAAGTCACAAGTATATGATCAAAATTAGCTTAAAAGAGAAAGCAATGATTTAGTTGTCTAATAACCAATCAAATAAAATCATTATGTCCTACCCACCTCTCTTTCTTGTTCTCTCTCTCTTTCTCTCTGTATAGATATACATTTTAGTTCAAAATTTCCTCAAATTTCAAAAATTTCTAAGTCATTTTGGTTAAGTTTTGCTTTGAAAATACAACATCTTATGCACTTGTCTATTTACAGAATCTAGACTCTAGAGTGTTTTAGAGATTTGATGGAACCAGAAAAAGCCATGCTGTTTTTGTGACGTAAGTATATTGTCCATACTAATCTGAATTTAGGTACTATTAATTCAGTAAATTTAATATGTATTTTTCCTCTTATTCTTGGTCATGTTGAAAGAATTCAGTGGTTTTCCAGGACATTGTCATTGATCTAAAGAGTTAGTGGAGTATTACAAATTTTAACATTAATTCATTTTCATATATTTTGCAGAGAAAGACATGGCAGCTTGCAAAAACATGTTTAAAAATGTTATTGGCTAGTAAAATATTTAGTGATTTGTGTAGATTTTCATTATGTTAATTTTGCATTATCATTTCTTCTACACACAAACAACTTAAGAGCATATTATCTTTCTTGAATATTTTAATTAGGATTCTTAAGTGAGTGTAATTTTTCATGTGTGCTGGTGTAGTAAAATTAGAGATAAAATCAGCTTACATTATGAGTGCCAAAAAATGATTATCCATGGAACACAATATTGCAAAACTATGTACATTTAACTTGTAATTGCATGGCAGGCAAAGGGATTTGAAAGGAATTCCCTTTCTTTTATTCATTACAATTCAGATAATCATGCTCCTTTATTGCAACACAGTTTCTCCTTTTAAGTTTTCTGAGTTACTAAAACCATTGCTTCTATGAACAAAGATTGGAGAAAAAAGTTCCTAGAAACTATTACTCAGTTAAAATGGGAAACATAGCAAAGAAAATAGTGCTTACCGGGTCAGCACATTTTTTTTTCTTTTTTGGGGGAAATTTTCTTCTTTTTAAAAAAAAATAATTTAAGTTATTGCACCTGAAATAACTGCTTAATAGAATACAGAATTAAAACAGTGCACAAACTATTTTAGCTCTGAATCTTTTTTTTTTTTTGAGACAGAATCTCACTCTGTTGCCTAGGCTAGAGTGCCGTGGCGTCAGCCTTGCTCACAGCAACCTCAAACTCCTGGGCTCAAGCAATCCTCCTGCCTCAGCCTCCCGAGTAGCTGGGACTACTGGCATGCGCCACCATGTCTGGCTAATTTTTTCTATATATTTTTAGTTGGCCGATTAATTTCTTTCTATTTTTAGTAGAGATGGGGCCTTGCTCTTGCTCAGGCTGGTTTTGAACTCCTGACCTTGAGCGATCCACCTGCCTCGGCCTCCCAGAGTACTAGGATTACAGGCGTGAGCCACCGCCCAGCCAGCTCTGAGTCTTTTGAACATTCTAATATCCTTATCATTTGTGCTTTAGTCTTTTCAAGCTAAAAATTACTCGTTTTAGGTTTTTTGCTTGCATTCAAGGAAAATAACAGTTAAGTGAATGTGTAAATGTTTACTTTCTGATTTTATGTTTATGACTTCCAACAGCCATAGAATATTTTTTCTTTATTTGTATTTTAGCTGAGCTAAATAATGTATTTTGTATTAAACAATAATCAGTTTTCATCACAAGTTTACTTAAAATAGCTACCTCTTCCCTTCTTTTACCATAGTGTGTGTCCGTGTGTGTGTGTGTGTATGTGTGTGTGTGTGTACATGCAGCTTAGTGGAGAACATTACAGAATAAGTTTTCTGACATAACCCAGCGTTTAAAACAACATTTATATATGAATTACCTTCTCACTTACTTAAAAATAGGCATGTTTATTTGTTATTGACTATAAAAATTAAATATCTCATATGGAACAAATATGTATTAATATCTATTTAAAGAATTATACAGAAATTGGTTACAAATTTTATTTCCTGTCACACTAAGTAGTAATCACTGAACTGTTTAAAAATAACTTAGCAGGAAAATATACGGGCATGATCAGTAGCATTTTGAATAAAAGCTGAAAGTACATGAAGTTTTTACTGGAATTTATTTATTTTTCTATAGTCCATTTTTCTAATGATTCTAAAATATTTCACCAGATATATTTTCCCACCTACCCAAACCTCACCATCATCCATAAGATAAATTTAAAGAAATTAAATATTAGCTTTTACTAACAAAATAATATGACTTTATTGAAAATTTAAAGGAGAAAATGATAATAATTAAACTAGAGGGAAGAAAAAGGATCCTCATGGCAGCATGCAATCAACTAAATAATGTTTCTGATTCCTCCCAAAAGTTTTCACAGACTATTAAAATTAGTGTCAAATTCATCATTCCTTTTAATTGCCAATATACACAATCATTCATAAACATCTAACATAGCTTACGTGCATGTATATGAGTACCTGACCACATATTAGACCTATTTAGGTTATTCCAGGAATCTTTCATGTCAGTGCTTTTATATAAATCTTTAAAAATCTAGTGTTAACAGCTTCTGACTATAGTTATGAAAAATTACAACTTTAATACTTTTGATAAAATAGTTCTGCCGTGCTGAGTGACATATTTGACTTATGTGACATTATCATTTAATTGTTTTTACCTATGAATTCCTGTAGAACTATTACAAGCATATAAAACTGTAATCCTATCTTTTTATTCTTGCATATATTTGGGACTATAAAATGTGTTTAAAATATAATAAAATGGAATATTTAAGGGTTTTGTTCAAAAATTACTTAATTTTTTAATTAAAAAAAGATGATTTGAAGATACTTTGGAACATATTATAAGAACAAATATGATTATCCCCTTTTTCAATTTTTAAAAAAAATTATAAATAAAAAATTTTAAAATCTAGTGTTGACTTTTAACCAGTCAACATACGTGATGTAAACTATCTCAGAGAAAGAAGCTACTTCTCATACAAAAGCAATTGAAGCCACCTGTTCTGTTAGCCAGGCTTTATCCTGTAAAATGGACACTTCTGAACAGCCTGTAGGGTGCCTTGTAAGTCTTTGAAGTATCATTAGAAGGTTTGTGGTGAAGAATAAAGTTTCACTGTTCATGTTCCAGGCATTAGTCAAAATGGGAAAGATTTTTCCTCTCATGCATGAATACCCTTTTGAGATTGTACAAAGTTATACTTAAAGAAGCAAAGCACTACTCGTGTTTCAACTTTAAGACAGAGGGCAAAGAAGAAAAAAGTAAGTCAGGATTTGGACTGATGACTTAGTTGCCACAATTATTTTGAGTTGCTTTGGGAGTATTATGCTTTTTTTCTATGATAAGAATGTGAACAAATTAGTGATTTGGGAGATTAAATGGGGAAATCAATATGTTGGTGACGTCATCCTGTCAAGGAAAATGGACTGATTAGCAAGTATATCAGTTTCATGCTTTAATCTAGACAGTATTTTAATTATCTCCAAATTTAATGATTTGATATGATTAATAATTAGGAGGAGAAAAGAGGTTTATAATATTTCACATTACCATATATTTACTGTTCTACTTTGAATGTGCAAGTTAAACAGGTGACTAACAGATTTTACATTAGGGTAAATATCTGTTCCTCCATGCAGTGGTCATGAGTGGCTTTGTATGTGCATACTGACATACAGATCAGGGTCCGCTGGACATTAAAATGCAGAATAATATGTTTTCTGTGTTTCACTTTCAATTATAATATGTTTAATGGTGAAACAATTCAAAGAAATAAAATTTCGCATGAAATGATACAGTGTGCTTACCAATAATCTGAAACATATACCAAAATTTCCCCTCATTAGCTTAAATTCTTTTTTCTAAAAATGACAATAAAATTTCTGTAGTTAAATTATGATTCCTTGTCCATTTAGTTATAAACTCCACAGCCATATACTCCATTAAAAGAAGGAAATATATTCTGTTTTGAACAATTTGCAAATAAATTGAAAATGTACCTATAGAAAATTTAAATCATAAATCAAAATACTAAACTGCAAAGTGTTTAAAATATAGAATGATTTAAAGTTACCACAGCCCTTGGTTTTTGATAGCCTATAAAAATCTATATATATTCCAATCATGGACAAAAAGTAAGAAACATTTGTGGACTAGAAAAAGAATCCAAAGAAGTATTTTATTTATTAGAAGTATAGAATAAATGATAAAACATAGTAAAATTACTAAATGAAACTCTTCTAAAACCCATCGTTCTTTATTTGCTTGTTTCTCTGTATTGCTTCAACAAAATAAAATATATTAAATGGCTAATTCAAACACAAACTGAGAAAAATCTATTTTTATGGTATCCATACACATAAGAAATGTCTAAGGACAGAATAATTTTAAGTTCTTGAGAAAACAATACAAATACTCCTAAAAGAGACCAAGAAAAATGCATCGATATTTGGAGTTGTTGCTTTTTATTCAATAAATAGTAATGAGGTGGTGATATAATATACAAAGAAAATACAAAAAATAAGGTAAATATTGGCTACAGTGGCAAAAAAAATAAACCAAATAAAATGTGTTTCAGAAGGAGAAAGTAAATCTATAGATAGTGCATGATTTTAGCTGAACTCACGAGAAGTAAACAGGCATATTTAATAGTTCTATACTTGTGATTAAAACAACAAGAAAATAGACAAAAAACACAACAAATCACAATGACAACAACAAAAGCACATTGGTTTTGAAGGCTAACTGTGCACAATTTAGCCCATTCCTTCACCTGTTTGAAATTAATTTCACTCATTTGGAAAAACAAAACAATATGCATATAAAAGGTATTATGTATATAAGTCCTTTTATCAGTGTGCTATGCATAGTAAGCCTCTATTAAATAGAGCTTTGATTTCCTCTTTTCTACTGAGATTTTATAAAAATTAAATTACATTATTCAAATGAAAGTGCCTTATGTCTGCAGTAATATTATATTGGGCAGTACTATGTAATAGGCACTGGCTAGAAAGTGAATATATAGATATATGAATGTCTTTAATCTTTGTAACAACTTAGAAATAGATATTATCTTCATTTTATAGATACAAAGAGGTTCAGAATGCATAAGTAATTTTCCCTAAATTACTCAGATAGAAAGTGGCAGAATTGGAATTTAAGTTCAAGTTTGCTCTATTCTAAAAGTGATACTCTTTCCATTAAAATACACAGCCTCATTACTTGGTAGCAACATTAGTAAGATTATGCACAGGTCAACCGTGTAAGCCTTTCAAATAACAATCAAGAACCCCGTACTAATAAATGTTTACTGTCACAGCTCAAACAACGCTACAGAAAGCTTGCACACATATGTACTCAGCGTGTACACAAACCCCCCAAAAGCCCAGAAATACAAACTTTTTTTTAGGGGCAATAGGTTATCATACTGTTGTTTTTCAACTGGAAATTCATCCTACTGTAGGCTGCTTTGCCATTACTAGTATTGGGACCCAGCAAACTTGTTTATGCTCTGCCCTATGGCTTCCTGTCTTTGCCCACCAGTAGGAGGCAATAGAGAAAGACTGGAAAGCAGATGGAGGGCGGAAAGGAAATTGCACTTTGTATTTGCTTACTGGTTCTAGCCATCGTTCTAGTAATTGCTGTTTGTCTCCCCAACAGCAGGTGGCGCCAACCTCCCTCTTTTTTAAGCATTCCCCAAATCAGCCTTATTGCACCCCTTCAGCGCCCCTTCCATGTCCATGAGTTATCAGCTGCAGCCAGACTTCTTAGTTCTGATACGCCCCAATTTTTCCCTTTCTTTCACATGGAAATGGTAGCTGCCTCTTGCTGTTACTGTCATTGGGTTACCTCAATATTTCCTTTTATCTAATTCAGTATTGCAACATCATATAAATCATTCCCTATAATAAATATTCCCTGTTGAAATATCTAGTATGGACACTATTTTTCTAACTGGACCCCCTCTTACAGTAACAGATTTTGTGCAGATGAAATTCACTTACATTTAAGAAAAACTTTTGGGAAAATGTATATCTACGAATAGATACACTTTTAAAAAATAATAGAAAGCAGAAACATCTATGAAGAACAATGTCTCAGTCTAGAAAAGTTGTAAATAATTAGGGCAAACTCCAGGATACTACAGCTATACCTTCTCATCCACTGTACCTGACATTTTAGATTTTTTCTTCTAAAATGCAAGTTTCTGAGGTGTTTTAGGTTTCTAGCATCGTTCTTTGAAAAGCACTGCTGTAGAATATAGTTTGTTCAAATAGGGACTTTAAAGGGTTTCTGACTTTTGAAATTCACTGTACAAATGATCATGATCTGGTGAACTTAGTAGAGATCTGAGACTTAAGAGCTGTTATCCCAAGTGTTAGGCAGTGACTGTGTGACTACTGGAAAGTCACTTACCCTCCTGTGCATTTCAGCTTCTTCTCATCTTATAGGGCATTCCCAACCCATGAATACTATTCTACATATTATTATAGGCAAAACAAAGTGGCTACAAAATTTCTTGTTGCTATTTCTAAGAAAATATATGGTTGTAGTGGGCACATTTAGTTTTATTCTGCTTTATTGCTTATAGAAATTCAGGATTTTAAAAATGCAATATTTTTACGGAGTATATAAAAACCATTATTTGAATGCATGAATAAGTGTGAGTACTTACATTTAAATGCCCAGTTCGTATACACACACACACACACACACACACACAGAGGTACACAGAGCATACTGATATAAAGATTTGTGGAGTCCTTATAGCATAGAGGTAAAGAGCAAATCTTTGTAGTCAGACTGTGATTTAGTTCCCTTGGGCTGCTATGATTAAAGACCATAGACTGGATGGTATAAACAACAGAAATTAATTTTCTCACAGGTAGGGGCTGGGAAGTTCAAGATCAAGGTGTTGGCTAATTCATTTTCTGGTGAGGGCTCACTTCCTGGCTTGCAGACAGTTGCCTTCTCTCTGCTTCTTCACAGGGCTTTTGCTTGGTGTATATGGAGAGAGATGGCTCTCCCTTTTTCTCTTCTTATGAGGGCACTAATCCTTTCACGAAGTCCCCATCCTCATGATCTAATTTAACCCTAATTACCTCCCCAAAATTCCATCTTAAAATCCCTTTGCATTAGGGGTTAGGGCTTTAACCTATGTATTTGTGGGGGACCCAAACATTTAGTCCATGACACAGTGCATGGAGCCTCTTATTACAAACTGAATGACATTGGACATTTTATTTAGGAATTTTTACTTAGTAAATATATATATTAGATAGGATAATAATAATATCTAAATAAAGTGATTATTTGGAAGATCTCTTGAATTAATTACTCTATGCCATTAATTTTTATATTAGGGTATTAAAACTTTGTGATGATAGAAACAATATAGTAACTTGAAGTTATCAGAAAATCAATACACAAATATATTGACATGCATTATCCATTTTACAATTGTTACCTTTGTGTCTATTATATAATAAATTTATTTCTGCTAGTTTATTCATGGAAAAATGGGTTTGGTAACAATGAGTTACTCAAACGAAGTTACATTTGGCTAAACAGTTAACATAGGCCTAGGCAGTCAACTACAGACAGAGGTCCTAGTATTATTTCTACTGTGGTTGATAAGTTGCACGGAAGGCAGCCCGCTCAGTTCCCCTGAACTGCCTCCCCAAACTGCTGCCACCAGACATACCCACCACAGGATGGGCCACCAGGAATGGCTCCTGAGACTGGGCTCTTCCTCTTCCTCTTTCTCACTCCCTCCTTCTAGACATCAGAGAACCCTCCTCAAAGTGGTATCTCCCTGCCCTTAAAAACTGTCCGTGCTTTACAAATGCCTGAGTGAGTAATAAGCCTTTGAATTACTTGTAATTACCAGATCTGGTGCTATCTGTTTTGATATACGATACCTTTAAAAGGGAGGAATCAGCCAACTTGGCAGTGAGTAGGGTTGGACTTTAACATGAATATATCTGAAAAACAATATTTATCATGTGTATTGAAATATAGAATGAGATTGTTTTAATTGAAGTTTAGTTTTTATTATAAACTAACAGAAAATAACTCCATATCTCTTTTCACAAGAACAGAGAATTCCTCTGTGTTTGCTTTTTGTGATGAAATTGAATAAAAACATAGATTTGTATATTTTCTAAATTTTACTCTTTCTATATGATTATTAGTAAAATTCTGTAGATACAGTACTAAAGTTTAATATGTATCCAGATCTCCAGCTTTGTTCTGGAATCCCTTTTATCTTCTCTTCTTAGTGTATTACTCATATATTTGTTGGAGAGGCTTTTTAATGAATTAATAATACCCAGAGATACTTTTATTTATTTTGTTTCATAACTTCTATATAAAATTTTAATAGTTGTATTCATATTGATTATATCTGAAACACCTCATGATGTTAATTGTAATATTACCGTTTCTTATGTTAGAAATAATTTATTTTCAAGTAATTATTTAAAGAATTGTTAAAAGGCAAAAACTCTATTTGATTTTAAATATCCATATAAATAAATATTTGTAGTAACATTCACAAAGACACCATGTCATAACATCTTGCCACTAGTATTTTATTGCCATATTAGTTGCAAGTATTTTTGAAGAGAGATGTTATTTATTTTCTGATAATTAGGATATAAGCAACTAGTGAAAACTATAAGCATTGCAAAAATAAATAAATACAGTATAATTAATATCATAGCTACAAACATGACAGAAACTTTTATAATGTCAGCTTTTTTTTTGCTTTGCAAAAACATCAAAGACATTATTTTACATAAATCAATTAAATATAATTGATCCTAAGCATTTGACTTTCCTTTTAGTAAATGCAAACATAAAAGAAAATAGACTAAATATACACATAATGTATACAGAATAAAAGATACTGCAATAATTACTAAAATAAATCAGAGTAGTTTTTGAAAAAGATCATGAATTCTCAATTCAAACTACCAAGATGATAAGTTAAAATACCCTGTTATCTATCATGAAGGTTACTTAATTCATTGATTCATTTTCTTCTGAAGTCAGATGCTTTTATGTCAGCATCTTGTAATTCTAGTCAGATTAAGGAAGGAATTTTCAACCAGCACTTGCAACTAATAAGAGTTTTAAAGAGTGATTGTTTCTGATACTTGGTATCCCAAAAGAAAAGGAAAAAAAAAAAAAAACCCACAAAACTTTTCTTAGTTGAACAAAGATTATGCATCTTTTATATTAGGAATTAGATACAATTAGAATATGCATTAATTACCCTAACTTATAGAATACATCTAGACAATACTACAGTGCTAAATATCTAGATTTACTTTGTAAAATGTAAAGTAGTTTTTACATTTATTAATGTACTCGAGCATTCCATATTTTCCTGCCTTTTCTAGGATGTAACTCCTATTACCTAGTATGGTGCTGTCAATGGTTAACTGCGTGGACTCTGAACTCAGAATGCCGGGGTTTGAATAACCAACACTAGCTCCAGTTTCTTTCTACATCAGTATCATCATCTGTAAAATGAGCATGAAGACAGTATCTACTTAATAAGATTATTGTGACTTTTACATGAATTAGTATACGTTAAAGTTTTAGTTTAGTTTAGGTATTTCAGTGTGTAGAGTTATACAAGCTATAATAGCTGTCTTCAACTGTAAACTGCCTCGACCCTTCTCTTTTCTTTGCCGCCTCCCCCTTATCACCACAGCACCAGCAATAGCAGCGTCAGCGCTAGAAATCACAAACGTTTATCAAGTGGCACCCATGTGCCTGTATACAATCGTTTGCATTAGGATTTAGAAACAAAATTGTAGAAGACTGGTCGCTATCTTCAGAAGCTTCTACTGAGAGATATTTATACCAAAAATAAAAGAGTAACAACAATAATAATGCAAACTATCCTAATTATAAAATCAGTTATATAACATTAATCTGGTTTTCAAGTCTTAGCCGAGCTCTTTTCCTGATTTCTTCCGCCACCTATATCCTTTATAACACCAAACATTGCTGAGCATAATGTAACATTTTTTAACTCTTGGTCTTTATACTTCTACTCCATTAGTCCTAACGGTCCCTACTTCTTTAGCCCAATGGAAAAATTTCCATTTTAAGCTTCAGCCCACGTATTTCCTTGTTTAAATCCTTTTATAACAGTCCTCAACGCCATGTAGTATTTCACTTTCTTTTTGTTTCCATAGCCTTCAGTTTATATTTTAGAGACAAATGTGGGAAAGTGTTTCCAAGAAGAGAAAAGAGTATGAAACTATATACATATATGTACATATATACATGAACATATACATGTATGAGTGTATATATTTATATTCATACTCACATTAACATTAATATACATATTTCTATGCATAATTCCAAGAAATAAATGAGCTTGCCTAACTGATTAATTAATTTAACTGATACAGGGAGTTGATATAGAAGAAAATAGCTTAAAAATGTGAGGCTTTGGCAATGATCTGAGTTTAGTAGAATATTTGGAGATATTTGTTTGATGATATGTGGTGGCCTCTGGATCATTAAATGAATGGGCTTATGCATAAATTGATAGCATTTTTAATGTAAGCTTCAAAAAAGTATGAGCCTTGCTTATGTTGTTCACTGCTGCGTTCCTAGCAATTAAAATAATATCTGATGGTATGCTCCCTGCAAGTATTTTATTAAGTGAAAGAATGATACTATAATGTTATATGAACAGATAAATATATTTTCAATTCTGAACCTGGAGGATTTCATTTCTGAAACATTTTTAAAAGGATGCTGTATGATGCCAATGAGATTTGATAAAACATCATAAGAGAGAAATAAAATGATCTTTAAATTTTTACTGTGTAAATTTTTAATTCATGTTTATTCTAAATGTTTATTGGAGAGATTTTGTTATTTCAATTATTTTAACATTGCATTTAATGCGGCATCAAATTTCTTTGATCTTTTGAGTTAACTAAAAGAAATATAATCCCAATTTTTACAAATGACTTGACTGAGGCAATGGTAGGATTTCTGATTCTCCTACATTTTGACAGAACTGAATTTGGATTCCGAATTCATTTTGGAATCCAATATGGAACCCGGTTTCATAACTTGAAACAACATGTCTAAAATCCTATGAATGACTTTGTAGTCAGTGAGAGTGCTTAGTTTGGTTCTGTATTAGAAATTTTGGTCATTCCTTAATTATTAGGGATTTTAAAAATTATATTCTTGCTTGATACATCTAGTAAAATATGGTCAATTTTATTTTAATATCTACTAAAAAGAGTAGTCTTTTTTTTTCTTTTACTATTTGTGAATTGTCCCAAATTTAGTGTATCTTTCTTAATGAATTGAAGAAACAAATGTCTAAACTTAATGATGGGTAATGGACACTCTTAAGGCCCTTTTGGAAAGGTTTCCTAGAATGTGTAAAAAGGATGGCCACTGTGTGCAATAGGAAAAAAGGCCCTGACTGGCAGGAAGCCAGAGGTTCTTTGTGAAAACTGATAAACTCAGTATGATGGCTCTGTTTGCCTTCTTTGAATTTTGTGAACTGAGATTCTGGGATAAGTTCAAGAAAAATGTCTTTGTAACATATAAGTAAAGAGGGAATGAGAATAAAATAAATTATGTTAGTGTTAGTAGTTAGTTTTTCCTATTAGAAATTGGTTAGTTTTATATTTTTATACTTAAATTTCCTGAAATATCCCTGTCAGTATTTTTAGGCACACCTAACATAAATTAGCACATCATTCATAAATTCTTGGCAGTGAACACTGTAAAAAGAGATTTCTTTTATCCTTTACCATATTATTATGATGTAAATATGCAGATCAAAAGCCTGGTTCCTTTTACTCATGAAAGAATAAAGTAAAAAATATGAGTACTTAATTATGGGGAAAAACAACCTTTTGCATTGTGTAACTGATCAAGGAGTCATTAAACTTTCTATGTCTCTGTAGGTGCAAATTAGTTATGGATAGATAGTTTCATTTCTAAATAGTCTAAATTTGTTATGGTAGTGGTCATCTTGTATTTATATTAGCTTATGCTGATTTCACTGTTTAAAACGTGAATTTAAAAATATGTACTGTACTGTTTGATATAAAATATTTTTACTGAATTTTGTACATATGCAGAGGGAAAAAATAGTCACCCATTGGTCAACTTTCAATACACATACAGTGCTTAATTATTTTTGTTTTATAAATCTCTTTGGATTGTCCCAACAATACTTCCATCTACTTTTTATTCTTAAGGAGATATCATCATTTGATCCTCTTAGTAAATAGGAATTTTAAAATATGAGGGAAAGAATCTTGATTTAACATGGAAGTGTCTCAAGAAATTGTGTGTCACTAGAGATTAGTTACATCTTTTGTGCTTTTTTTATAGCACTACTTTTTAGTAGACTTTGATAGTAGTTGGCCAGAATAGAAACATTTCTCCAAAGCATTAAATACAGTTTGACGAATAGAAATCATTTATTTACAATAATTTATATAGTGGCTCTTGATTCTTTAAGTTCTATTTCACCAGAACAACTGTCTTAAAAGTTGAATCTGCCCAAATTAACTTACCTCTTATAAATATAAGTCAAATTAAACAACTCTTATCAATTACAGATTACCTCACCAAAAAAGTTGATCTTATTTACAGTTATTCAATTACTAAGGGTTGTTATTATTCTTTATTGAGAATATTATGACATCTACCATCCCTGGGGAAAAGTTTTTTAAATTACTTCTAACAGTATGATAAATGTTTAAGATCAGAGCATAGAAAAAATCATATTTAAAATTTTATAGAATGGCTAATTTTTATTAATACAGGCATGTAATTATAGTGATGGTCAATACACAGTACTATCTATCAGAAAATTGAATCCACCAGTTCTAGATGGACTTTTTCTTCCCAGTGCTTCCTTTCTGTGCTTGCAGAATGTTTTAAGATTCAGAAAGAATAGTGGAGATAATCTGCTCTAGCACCCTAATGTTGCGCATAAAAAGGATCAGTGATTTGCCCCAGTGCTAAGATAGTGGCAGAAGCTCTCCTTAATGCAAGATCTGGGGATTCCTGCAACCACAAGGCTTTTCAGATAACGAGGAATGGAAGTAGTAAAACAGTGCAACATCTAGAAAAGGGCTTATTTTTATGAAACTCTTAACTCCTTTGGGGGTATTTCTAGAATGTGTCAACATAATTAGATACCCCAGCTCTCTTCTTACGGCCATACGAATCAGCATCAAGGCATGTAATATTTTGATTTCTTAGTATCTTCTACACTTGAAAACATCCTTTGAAGATGAAAAAGACCATACAAATGCTATTATGACTATTATGCCTTCAAGCATACTACTTTATGTAAATGCTGCAAATATTATCCTTAGCCCTTATGTGTTGTCTAATCAATGAAACTGCTTCCACCCTGTGCAAAAAAAACCTGTAACCTTGGGTACAAATCATGTACTGATTCAAGACACCTATTACACGAATCTAACATTCTCAGCGACAGTTAGTTGGGATTTAATGTGTGATAATAAAACATACGTGAACTTGCCCAGGGTGTGTATATAGTTTATGACCAAGTGTTAAGATTTGAGTAATGTGGGTGATTCACTTTTTCTTTTATATAGTTTTTGTATGTAATACTGGCAGTTGATGGTAAATTTCTTTACTTACATATACTACAATTTGCATATAACAAGGGCAGTGGGAAAAAGCATAAAAACCTGTATTTTTGTGTTGTCTCATTTGTATACTTTATTTCATTATATGCTAACAAAACATTGTGTCTGTGTTTTTTATTTTCTGGAACAGGTTGGAAAGATCACATAAAAGTCTTTCTGAATAGAGTGTGCCCTCATTGGGTACTTCATGGTCTTATAAAAAACAGAATTTTTGTTTTGACTTAACAATTTATTAGCAAGATGGGCTGTTACATTATATGAGGCAGTAAGCTTGATTCAGAGGGGAATTTTTTGCTTATTCCATCAGAATTTCAAAGCAGTTGATGGAAGGTTGCATTAATTTCTGTAGAAGGCAGGTGATGAATGGAGAAATGATTTGGAGAAGCAAAGGATAGTGATGCCTTTAAAAAATATTTAGTCGTGTTTCAGAGACGGTTAAATCAATTTGCAAGAATAAATGTGTGAAGGAATGTAAAGAAGATAATAATGTGCTGTGTTTAAGTAGCCTCATGGAAAATGTCTGGATACGTATATCTAAAACGTAATTTTATATATGCATTTAACAATTCCATAATAGAGATGTCATAAGTATATCATCATGACCTAGCATTCTGTGGAAATGCGAAGCCTGTAACATAATATGTATTAAATACAACAAATAAGGTGAAAATCATAATATGTATAAGTATGGTAGGTTGAATAATGTACTCCTCGCCAAAAAAAAAAAAAAAAAAAAAAAATCCACAACCTATTCCCTAGAATTTCTGAATATATTACCTTAAATGGTACAAGGTACTTTGCTGATGTGATTAAGTTAAGAATCTCTAGACTGGGGTTCTTATAAAAGGGAGGCAGTAGAATTAGATTTAGGTAGAGGAGATGTAATTATAGAACCAGAAGCTGGAGTGGTGTACTTCGAAGACAGAGGAAGAGAATGGAGCCAAGGAATGCTAGCGGTCTATAGAAGCTGGGAAAGGTGTGGCAATGGATTTTCTGCTGAAGCTTCCGGAAGGAACTCAGCCCTGCCAACGCCTTTATTTTACACATCTCACTTTTTGAACTGTAAGATAATAAATTTGTGTTGTCCTAAGCCACTAAGTTAGTGGTTATTTGTTATAGCAGCAACAGGAACCGAGAGGATAGGTTATTGTGGCAAGGGTGTGCTGAAATGTGCCTGGGTATCTGGATGAATGGATCACGAATCACATGCCTATATTCTGGCCAACATAAATTTACCGTCATACATTCTAAGGGAATATCAAAGATATTGGGAATGCTGTTAGGACTTTGTTTCACAAAATAGAGGTCCAGTAGTTACAGCTATAGAATATTCTGTTGGATTTTGATGTATATTTTAAAATGAAGCCTAGATTTTACCTAGATTATGTTTGGATTCTATTTTTATTGACTAGGGAAAGTGTTTACAATATTGAAGTCATTTTTAGGTCACCAAAATGTATAGAGCCCTGTGTCAGAAATAAATACCATGCAGTGTTTTTAATGAACTAAGAAGAATCTGCTTCATTACTCAATAATACCTAATATTTCTGTATTTAATTCCAGTTTAGATACTTAATAATCTATATGTGATGCTTTGAAATGGTGAAAATTATATATATATATACACACATATATATATATAACTATTCTGCATCTCTCTTTGAATTAACCTGACTAAACACTGCTTTATATCATTATATATAGAATCATCAGGTGAAGTACTTTTGGAATCATACATACCTGAGCTTAAATGTCAACTCCACTATTTATGAGCTGTAAGTACTTAAACATAGAGGCACAAAATATATTTACATATATATTTATATACATATAAAAATTTGTATTTATAAATATATATAAATTTATGAATTTACATGATAAGTTAATTTATATACTTTATATAAAAATAAGATACCATTTACACCAGGCATCTATAACAGCAATAGAAGGACGTGATAACTGGTGGACTAATGATGAAAGAAAAAGGAAAAATGATGAATAAATTCACTGAAAAAGGGAACTCAACACAGCAGTCTGGGGCTGGTTGAAGGATTCCCAACTAGGGTTTCAGAGGTGTTCTGACTTTTGATTCCATTAATTAACTATAGAAATTCTCTGTAAAGAGGTGTTAATTAATGTTGCTTCCAGTATTTTAAAATGATTTTATTGGATCACAATTTGCTCTTACCTGTTTCACTTCTATATCTCTGGTAAGTTTCTACCTTTACAAACATGATATTATAGCTGTCAATTATGTATAACCATTACTTTGAAATTGTATTAAAATTACACTTATTGTAATACTTAGTAGCTTTTGCCAGCGCCAGTTCCTCCTTATATTCCCAAGAATTGTTTATACTTGTATCACTTTTACTCATAAAATACATATAGTTAAACCTTAAAATTGAGAGCAAATCAAGCTATAATATCATAAAGGCTTTTTTGAGTTTACATTCTTTTTGTTTTCTAAATAAAGGCTCACTTACAAGTACAGTGGCATTTGTCAGCTTTATCTATAGATTTGAAAAACCAGGATTCCATTATGCTTTTAATGATGCTATTACATCTTCACTACTTGTCAGAAATATCTTGTACCAGTTTCCTGTTTCATTGGCTTCTTGATGGATTGGATCATTTTTTTATTGGGCACACACCATGTGCTTATTCTTTTCCTAGCTACAGAGGATACTAAGATAAATGAGGCCACTCTTTGTACTCAAGAGTTGTATAGTCTGGGATGCAGGTAAATGGATTATCAGAGGACTAGTCTACTTTTCTATATTTGTGGTATATGATACTTTTCCCAAGCAAGTTATTTTTAATATTCCCAGTTTATGATCATTGGCTAGGACATGTGGAGTTATTGATTGCAGCAGTATAACTCACTAGCCCCTGATACATAATAATTTTTAAGTAATTTCAGGAAAGAAGGAAGGGGCGTAGGAAGGGGGAAAAGAGAGTTATTAATAATACTCTTTTTTTTTTTTCTTTCGTTCTGGGAGCCTCTTAAGCCTTCAAGAGATAGAGAGAGAGTTTGCGTTTTGGGGAAAGGAACATGGTGGGACAAATGAGCAACAGATTTACATCTGAGTCCTCCAGTCTCTGCCGTGTTACTCCACATGCATGTTCAGTGTCACTTCTTACAATTTATCAATATTACTTATTAACCATGAACTATCAAAGTTTCTCAAATATGTATTTTAAATATATATAAATTATAGGCTATTTGTGGCTCTCTGTAAGATAATATTTGCCTCAAATTGTTTAAATGTGCATTTCTGAGAAGTAGAGAAAACTGCATTTGCATTGTGCATGCAAGGAATTGCTCAAAATCCAGTCTATCTTACTGCAGGGCAGCATGTGCAGAACAGTCGTTATGTGTGTACTGTTAATGGCTGTGAAGATGATGCTTTATCTTGGGGCATTTTCAGAAGATAATTTTCAAGTTTTATCAGTACCAAAGTATATATGGGGATCTGTCATATATTTGAAATCTATCATATAGATGTATCATGGTAGGTAAAAAGATTCTGAACTACTACTTTAAGTGATACAACTCAGAGTAGATACAGTTATATGTCATACAGCACATACATAATATACGACAACAAAAAGTTGCCTAATATTTATTAGAGACTGTTATTTACATTTATTAGTTATTTTGATAGATTTAGGGGTACAAATGTTTTTTGTTACATGGATGGATTGTATAGTGGTGAAGTCAGGGCTTTAGTGTACCTTTCACCCGGATAGTGTATATTGTACACCATAGGTGATTTTTTTATCACTCATCCTCCCACGCTCCCCCATTCTTAGCTTCCAGTGTCCATTGTCCTACTTTGTATGATCATATATACCCATTGTTTAGCTCCCTCTTATAAGTGAGAACGTGTGATATTTGTTTGTCCCTTTCTGAGATACAGCACTTAGAATAAGTGCTCTGATTCCATCCAAGTTGCTGTAAAAGATATTATTTCATTCCTTTTTATGTCTGA